>MJUU01073014.1:2234-20089 GCA_002080025.1 Modiolus philippinarum
AATATTCAAATTCAAAAATACAAATTGATAAAGAAATGACATGAATAATGAAATTTTAATTTAAAGTACAAATTGAGAAAGAAAATGACATAAATAATGAAATTCCAATTTAAAAAATACAAATTTGGAGAATCATTTAAATAATTATAATATTCCAAATTAAAAAATAAAAATTGAGAAAGAAAAGGGCATAAATAATGAAATTCCAAATTTGAAATACAAATTAATACCTTATCACGCGCAAACGCCTTTTACAAATTGAGAAGGAAATTGACGTAAATAATGAAATTCCAATATTATATAAAAATTGAGAAAGAAAACTATATGAGTAGTTTTAATATTATTCCAATTTAAAAGATACAAATTGAGGAAGAAAATGACATAAAGAGATTCCAATTTAAAAATACAATTTAAGAAAGAAAATGATATGAATTATATTAAGATTCCAATTTAAAAATGCAAATTGAGATAGAAAACTGCCTAAGACCAATTTCTGAGCTGTGGAATTTAGAGTTAACAAGATCTACAATGGCTGGTTATCAGAATTACTGTCCTTCGTAAACTATTTTTGATTATTTTTTATTAGTAATGCGATCACATGTAACGTAAAATCTTAATACAATCAAACACCCATTCAACGTAAAATCTTAATACAATCAAACATCAGTAACTTCACCATGACTTCGTGTGTTGCTTAAAAATCATTGATTCAATCGTTGTTCATTTATGTCGAATTATAGTATTTCAAAAGTTATCCCTTATTTTTTTTCGGCACCTGAATCTGTTTTCTAATAAACGTTCCCCGAGGGTCCCGGGATATAGGATATATGGGGTGGTCCGTAGGTGA
Organism: Modiolus philippinarum; assembly: GCA_002080025.1. Taxonomy (NCBI): domain Eukaryota; kingdom Metazoa; phylum Mollusca; class Bivalvia; order Mytilida; family Modiolidae; genus Modiolus; species Modiolus philippinarum. Next base: position 3,082 of record MJUU01073014.1, read on the forward strand.
TCGGCTACAAGGCTAAATTTGAATTTCCTGCCCCTACCCATTTCTCCCGTTTTCCGATGACCCTCAAAACTCGTTGCCCCGGTTGTCCCTTCAACCTATATATCTTTCTTCTTTAACTTATATTGTTTTGAATTGATTACCTTGTGCTTATCCCGATATAGCTGAATTGTTGCTCACTGGACGTTAAACTCCAACTTATGAATCAATCAGTCTATTGTTTAAGCAAGAATATGCATCTAATTATATTCAAAGAGTAAGGTAATTTACACATAAGAAATAATTGATAATATTTCTTAAAAACTTTAAATACATTTAGCATAGCAAACATAGTCAGGGTTCATCAGATCGATGTTACGAAATATTTACAATGAAGGGATATGGAGTAAATGTACATGGAATTGTGGTTTGACTATATTTACAATGGCGTTCTATCAGAATAATTGTCCATCAAAAACTTTTTCATTAGTAACGGGATCGAATAAAAGGTAAAATCTCAGAACAATCAAATAACAGCAACTGCACAATGACTTCGTGTGTTGATAAACGATGAAAAGTTGTCAATATGGCAAGAACTGAAATAACTACCAATTCATGATTTTGTCGTCTTTAAAGCCCTACGTTCGATGCCCTAGTTGGTAGACTGCTTCACCCTGGCACTAAAACCCTCTTTTTTTCACTGTCCGTCTGTGTGCCTGCAATCCTTAAAGATTTCATTCTCTTTCGAGTGTTATAGCATTGTGTATTCAGACCTCAGTGCGAAATGATAATATATTTCAGAAAGTGACATGAGAAGCACACTTAATCCACATGCGTCCCTAGAAAGGACAATTAATGGAGTTTGACATTGGTATTACACTTAACCCTTAGAGCACATCAAAGGAGAAAATTTTGAGAAATTATAGATTCAGAGACATGTTTTGTTTAAAACATACTATAATGTTTATTTATATCACACTGTTCTAATATCATTAAATATCGACAATATAATCAAAACGATATATTGTAGTTAATACACCGATCTTTTACTCGGAAATTCCGGGGAAGTTAAGGATATTACACGGGGTAAAAAAGGGAAGAAATTCGGTTTTTGCAAAAACGAGCCAAGGGAGGAAAAATGCCATCAAGTTTTCCTTGCAACGTCAATGCTTTGAAATAAAAGAAGGTCTATCCTACAAGGAAATATTTGAAAAAGTGTTGTACGACATTTGAACACGCTAGTACCCAAAAGGAATTCCCCGTGTTGTTTGCATACGACTGGAAGGGATAAGTTTTCCAGTTCAGTTAAAGATCTAACCAAATACAAGAAAGTGAGTATACAAGACGAATATGCTTCACTCCTTTAAATGCGTGCCTGATCAATATATTTTGCAACTTATGTAATAACTGCTTATAGACCTTATTAAAGGGTCGATAAATCTCGTCATGTGACGTCAAGATCTCACGATAAAATTGTAATTTGAAAATCGTTTCCCGCCAAAACATGAGTATACTTCAGCTTTTGTCTAAAATGTCATATATTTCATACAAAATGCAACAGCCATGAACAATTTATGTATCAGAAAGTTTCAAAATTGAACGATACTACCAGGCCCAAATACAAAAAAACCCTACACTTCTGTTGAAGTTTATGAATACACTCGTCATTGTGACTATTGACTTGAAATTTTAAAGTGACGAAAAAAACTTAGCAAATGTTTTGCCATCTACCAAATATAAAAAGAGTTTTAAAATGTTTTTTTTTTTTTATCTCGTATCCTTAGGTGTGATTTCACGCTCAAAATCAACCTTTTGATAAGAATCAATAGAGTGTCACATTATTGCCTGAAAGACTGCTAGGTTCATTGAGCTAAGAATTCTATCTGAACAATACAAATTACCAATAGTATTTCTAACGCTTATTTTTGTTATTGATTTGTCCATTAATTTTTGGTAAATTACCTTGCCTTTTAAATCTTTTTTGACATGAAATAGAATTGGAGAATAAACATCCTTATGTTGGTATTGGTGATACATTGTTGCGACAGTATGTGCTCATCAGAGCAGAGCTGTCATAAACAGTGTTTGCTCGTCTGTTAAACTAGTGTCAACATTTGCACATACTCTTATGAGTTGGCTGATTAACCAAAGTACGCATTAAGAAAATAACAGAGAAATATGTTGCTTGCATAAAATTTGTCACAGCTATGATAATTTCTAAAGTGCTTGCCTCTTTAGGTCTACCACTGGCTTTCAATGTATAGACAAATTTCAGACACTCTGACGGAGATACAAGTATCAGAAACAGTAGTGTCACTCCCAGAGTGATGATGTTAATTCGTTTGTTACTTGTGGACCTATTTGCTGTAATTCTCCTATTTATTCGACTATATTTCTTGTCTTTTGTTTCTTCTCGGGGACGTGACGAGATCTCATGTAAGTTCCTGTCGTCGGTATGATCTGTTTCTGGCAAGTTTGCAGCAGATTTGTTTATTTTCTTTGCATGATCGCTTCCTTCTGAACTTTTACTGTATGATCTTCTCCTCGTTTTCGGTGAAAGTAATTCAGAGTGAGTCATTGAGTTTCGTCGTGTTTTGGCAGTTTTTATTGTATGCAAAATAAATGCGTTAAAATAAACCAAAACAATGCATGGAACGAAGTCAAACACAACTGCCCATATTATTCTTCTTGTTGTTAAAGCATGGATGCCATGGTTGTCTTTTCTCTGTATGGAATACTCAATCGTGCCATTTTGATTGGTGGATACAACTTCATTCTCAGAGAGTAATGTCATAGATGCAATAAAACAGGCCAAGAAAACAATTCCTAAAACACATAATGTTCTAGTTGACGTGATTATCGTCTTTGCTTTCAAAGGGTGCGTAACAGCAACATATCGTTCGCCTGACATGACAACTATCAGCCAAGTACTTGTGATGATAAAAAACGTGATCAGTACTGGTGTTATAAGACGGATATCTGTCAATGCCTTATTACTGGGATCACTTGGTAGCAAAGTATAAAATGCAGCAAGCAAGCAAAACATCATATTTGATCCCGTCATGGCAATAAGTTCCAACTGAGCAGATTTCTTCGTGTGCAGAACTGTAAAATATTCTTGTATGAATATAATAAGATTCGAAATATTCCCTAGGAATCCCAGAGAACACACCACTGGTACACCAACTTTCATGAAAATGAAAGTGATAGTTTGAGACAGATGGTCATTGTCAGTGGTTGCTGGTGTTGTAATATTTACGTCTTCCATTATCTGAAATTCAAGCGATACTTATCAGTTTGACATTTATATTATATATAAAACTACTGAGTGCTTGTTTTCTTATATCAGTTTGACGACAATAGATAGAAAACAGCTCAGGTTCAGCCTCACGTTATCATTGCTTCTGACATGGAGATAGTATTTATGTACAGTTCCGTGTAAAATTTAAAATTAGTGAAGTGAGTTTTCTTTTTCTTGTTGATTTTCAAATTGTAATTAAAAGATTTGTAAGCAATTTATTCCCTTTTTCTCGCGTTCCCAATCAATTTTTTTAGATATAAAATACAGAGAATGTACTACAGGTTATTATTGATTGGAATAACTTTTTAACCAAGACTTGTGTGAAATTTACAGCTGTTTTATTGGGCAATTACAATTAATATTGTTTGTATTGGTGGACCAAAATCATAATATGCTAAAAACCCTTCCCTTTTTGTATATATTTTTACACAGAATGTACTATAACAGGGGAGGTAACTCGCTTATATTTATACAAAACTATAAGGAGTATAAACGCTATTAAAACTACAACGACAAACACTTTTGAAAAATCCATTTTGCTTATGAAGTTTCCTATGAACAGACATTAACATGAGACCTGCAACTCTTGAAAATAAAATTTCACTCTTGTCACGCCTATTGTAAAATATTTCGAATTTTATGTGGAACTGATTATAGGTGTTTTCCTGCTAAAATCGTCAAAATTAATTTGATAAATAAAAGTGACGGCTTGGTATCCAACTAAAATATAATGACATATTGCATATTGCATATTTGTCATTTTCTCAAATGATAATTTCATCACAATTGGTGTGTGGTATTTTTTGTTTGGTCACATTTTTGCTCAATTGTTATAAAATATACATAATGACGTATTCAAAGGTAACGCTTTTATCTAAGGAACATATCTGTAACAATAATTGGAGTGAAAAATTAAGCATTTATTCAATTTAACTATTTATATATGTATCATCTAATTCCATATTCGAAAAAACCTCTGTTGTTGTTTAATCCGCTAAATCATAACGTAGTGCAGTATTTCAATTTGCTACAGTTAACTTTAGTACAAATTGGACTTTCGAATAAAGAAGAATCTCGTCTGGTCCAAACAATCCCTATTTATTAAAATGTAATTCTCTGTTCAAATTTTCGTAATGTGTCTTTTTTATTTATACAATTAGAACATACTACAACTGAATCATAAATTCAGGAATTTATCAGAGATACAAGAAAGAAAATTCAAGAGATTTTTATTGCAATTCCTCGACTTATTTTGAGACTCACAGAAATTCATTTGACGAATTTTAATATATGGTGTACTTGTACATGAGATAATATCTCATGTGTACACTTTGTTCAATTACTATAATCTAAATTTATGTAAATTCTTAAACCGAAGGATTTTGAGACTCACAGAAATTCATTTGACGAATTTTAATATATGGTGTACTTGTACATGAGATAATATCTCATGTGTACACTGTGTTCAATTACTATAATCTAAATTTATGTAAATTCTTAAACCGAAGGATTAACTCCCTCCATCGTAGTTTTGTCCTGAGCTATATTTGATATTACTTATATTTCGGATTTCGTTTGGACTATGCATTTGAAACATTTTTTGAAATTATGGATTTCCTTTGTTTGGGTTCTAGTGCTGCTGATGAGGAATAAATTTCCGAAATGGCCATACAGCTCATTAAAATTATTGCAGTTGGAGTAAACATATATGATATGGTCTCATGTTCATTTACTCCATATCCTTCCGTAATATATCTGGTATATGTCTAGCATGTTGTGTTTATGTAAATTAAAAGCTGGTATGCTATAGATAACTCAGCACCTACGTTCTGGTAATTTGGACATCTTTTGTCTCTTCAGTGCAGATCAAACAACAATTTACTGTAGAGAACCAAAAGATTCATCTAAGCTGACAAAAAATTATAACCAATATAGCATTTAAATATAGAACCGAAATCACCTAAATAAATCAATAGTAGAATTAATTTTATATGAATGGTGACCTACCAAAAGTTTGATGGATTCATTCAGCATCGGTTACATTTTGAATTTGCAAAATCACATGTCCAAAATTAATGACGAAACAGAAATTATACAATAAACAAACGTAAACATGACTAATTCTTATAAACCATTCAAATACAGATAAGGAGAGTCTCAGCATCAGCTCCAACATAGTTCATGTGGTTTGGTAAAAGCATTGCAAATTTCACAGTGCAATGTGAAGTCTGTTTGTATTAACGCCGCAATCCCAATAAATGTTTCTTACTTGACTTAAGATAAATACGGAAGCATGGAGGAGAGATGTGAATTTTTTTTCTATTTCGTGGCCACGACATATTAAGTCGTGGCCACGAGATATTAACTCGTTCCCACGACATACTAAGTCGTGCCACGAGATACTTATACACTTAGAAACCTTCAACAACGAGCTTTGACCATACTCATAGCTATCTCGTGGCCACGACTAAGTATGTCGTGGGAACGAGTTAGTATCTCGTGGCCACGACTTAGTATGTCATGGGAACGAGATAGTATCTCGTGGCTACGAGTTAGTATGTCGTGGGAACGAGATAGTGTCTCGTGGGAACGACATACCTATCTCGTGACCACGACTGAGTAAGTCATGTGAACGAGATAGTATCTCGTGAGAATAAAAGCAATCGTGATCTAACGGACTTGAAACTGTGATTGTTTAAGTGTTCACGACTTAGTTTGTCGTGGCCACGAGATAGAAAAAAATCCACATGTCCCCTTCATGATTCCGTAGATAAGAAATATAATAAAATCAATCGTGATTTAACGGACTTGAAACTGTGATTGTTTAAGTGTTCTGTTGATATTTTTGTCGAGCAGCGGATGACAGCGATTACAAGAAATCTGCCAGTTATTGTTACCTTTGTTGTAATTGCTCGACATCTAGTAATGAATTTTGCTCAAACCGGTGCAAAGGGTCGTCCAGAACTTACAACGAGGTATGAGGAAAGCTCATTGTTGTAGGCCTTGTGATGACTTCGAGATGAAAAACAACAATAAGAGCGTTATTCAATTGCTTTGTTTTACCATGTGCATTTACAACATTTCCCTTCATTGCTGATAAGAAACTAGTATTAGGGAATGATTATACTTAGAGGGTGATCATGTGGTACTGTCTACCCTTCCGTATGCAAGCTATGCTCACCAAAAACGCAGAAACTATATAAGGTGCAAATTTAAAATTCAAAAATTTGGCATGATTAAAGGAGTGTGTGGTGAGTTGTCTTGGCCACAATTATTGACAAATATTTGTTTTTCTAGTTATTCAATTATTGATAATATAGGCAACATGGGGCAACTTCAAAGAGGGTGGTAAAGGGTTATTTTCGTGCAACGTTTTTGGCGTTTTATAAATTCGTGTTTTCGTGTTTTGAGTTTTTATTCCTCGTGTTTTCGTGTTGTCATTCTTTCACGTGCCTCGTTTTTGTCCATATCTTGAGCGCGTGATTCGTTTTGAACATTTTATATTTCGTGCGTGTTTATTTTCTGTAAAAAAAAAAATTGGGACTTGTTACAATTAGAATTGTAACGGTATCGGAGAGTATCACAGAGCAAAATTTCACAGATTTTAATTGATTTTAAGAGCTTTCAGGTAAAAAAACATTAGATAAGATGCATGAATTACTATAAATGTTAATGACTTTTCAAGTTTTCGGCGAACTACGAGCATCAATTTTCCGTGTTTCGTGATTGGCCATTTTTATCAGTCGTGTTTCGTTTTCGGCAATTTTTAAGCACGTTCTTTCGTATTGGGGACCCCCCCTTTACCACCCCCTTCAAACGGAGTGTGGAAATTTTTTACCTCTTATTGAAATTGTTGTAAATTGCTACTTCTTGTCAATCTAAAAAGAATATTCTAAAGATAAATGCAGAATCTGAAACACAAAGATACAAGAAAACACTGGAATGAAAAAGGAAATACACATGCCGATAAACAACACAGCTCTATTTAAAACCCATGAGATAAAAAAACGGTAGAATAAGCATCTCCTGCTTCTTATAAGACAATCGCCGTATTGAGCATGACAAATCCGGTAATGGAAACAACAATCTTAGGCTTTTACAGGAAAGATCTGTTATCATCTTGGAAACAGATATCCAATGGCAGTCTACAAAATCGTTATGATGTCGACTGTAAAACTTCTGTAGTGATTACTACAAGTTACGGGTAACATACCCTTGTTTAAGTGGCCTACATGTGAGCAACCGGGCTGTTTCAAAACTACAGGAAAAAAATGTTCGCAATAATTGCAAAATCTGGTAACATTATTTAAATTATATATTTTTTGATATGATATGGATTTAACGAACAAGAGACAATAAGGAAGCAACCATTTGATTTCTATGGGGGCTATGGTCAAATTTTTCATCCTGGATATTTTTTTGTGTGTAACTTCTATCCTGGCTTTTTATTTTTGTTCCAAGCCTGTCCTTGATTAACCCGCATAGTCATCCTGGATTTTTTTTTGCTATAGGTAACCGTCCTGCCTTTTTTAAAAATTTGACCATAGCCCCCATAAAAATCAAATGGTTGCTCCCTAACACATATGTTAACTATAAATGCAATAAATTCTAATACGCTGTATTGCCATTTCGGAAATTATAATTTCTCATCAGCAGCACTACAATGCAAACATAGGGAATCCACAATTTTAAATATGTTTAAAATGCATAAAACTAAACGAAATCAAAATAATCAGTAAAATCAAATATACCTAATGACAAAACTGTGATGGAAGAAGGTAAGCCTTAGGTTTAAGAATTTACATAAATTTAGATAATAGTAATAAATGAATATTTATACTCACATGTATTCTGTTTCACTGCCGACTGGAAAAGTGTTATTGTGTTATTTGTTACTGGTATTGTTTCTTAAGACGTAAACAAATTTTCACAGTTTGTAGAAAATTAGCAAATAAATCAAGTTTACAACCTCAAACACAAAATAGGTAGGAGTGACAGGAAACGCAAACCTCGCCTACGCATAACAACTGCTTTTTACAAAGATTTAGAAAATGGGAACAAAATATGGAAACACCAGTCCTGTAAAATTCCAATAACTTAAAATGGATGGATCCATAAAAGTATCTTATTTATTTATAATGCCAATTTCTTGATACTTAAAATTCGGATTTTTCTATATTAAAAAAGATACAGAAATTCGATTGTTTTTATATGAAAAATATTTTTGATATAAAAAAATAAGGAATAAATAGTTCAACGGCGCCTCATACAGAAGAATGACAAAAAGATAATTCGAAAAAAATAGAGAAATACAAAAGTTCTAAACAAACACAGACTCAAATTACTACCGAGAGGACAAATGTAGAACAAGGCAATAGCTCTAGGGTTGATAGGCTGAGTTTGAAAACAACATACAAAATGAAGATGTAACATGAAAAACATAACAAATTAATGGGTTGGGTATCAGCAAGACAACCATGGTATAAAAAAGTGAGAGGGTTGATTTTTCACAGTACTTACAATTGACTGTAGATTAGGTATCACCTTACGTCTCACCGCTATCGTTATAGCTCGCAATTCATGCTTACCCTTCCGGAACACCCGTTGGCGCTACAGTTTTCCGGGTTCTCATTGTCAGTGCCTTTTTGTTGCGTTTGTTTTATGTACAATTTTTCGGCTATTCGTCATTTACGTTCTCTGTCTGCATGTGATCCTTATATTATCATGCAGTCCGATATCCAGTATTATTTTACAAAAGAATGTGAGCTCTCGTTTAGAAAAGATAAAAAAGTCGATTGAATTGTTTAGGTCTGTTGTTAGGTCCTTTAAAAGTTACTTATATACTTTTTCATGTGCATGTGACAGACTTCTATATATACAAATGACAATTTTTTTTTTATTGAAGGAACTTTGCATATTTTAGAAAAAAATGATATTTTCGATAATTTTCCTCTTATAGAAACTTGTGGATCGTAGCGTTTCTTATACTGTGACATTGACCAGAAAAAAAATATGCCTTTTCTTTAAATAATCATCTGTTCATTTGCCGATTTTCGGCAGGGTACATGCAGCGGTTCAGATACAATGAAAAAAATACGATATTCCGCTGATTTACCTTCCATTTTTGTTTACAAAAGCGATAACTACTCACTCATACACGTGGTTTCTTTCAATGAAGACACGCCTCTTTTTCCTGATCAATACGTAGACTTGACCATTGAACCAATGAAATCTTGTGATGATAAATACCTTTGAGATCATGGGTATAAAATGTAAATGGCGCTGATTTAGGACAACATAATTCTCTTAGCAACAACGAAAGACCTTTTGGATGACACTGTTTCTTATACAGTAATCGTCACTATGTTGGTCTATAAATGATGTATGTTAAAAAAATCTATCTGTACATACAATTTTGTCAGGGTACATGCATTTTAACGCCCGGTAGCAATTGATTTTGACCAGACTGTCAGTTGAATATTTATACCCCCCGCTTGAAAAGTGGGGGTATATAGTGATGAGGATGCCCGTCCGTCCGTCCGTCCTTCTGTCCGTCCGTTTTTCCGTCCGTCCGTTACACATGGGGATACCCATCTCTTATCCGCTACTCCTCCTGAACCACTGAATATATTTTCATGAAACTGTAACACAGTCTTTGTGACATAATGTAGATGTGCACCTCCTATTTCAAAATTTGATTTGATTGGTTTTTGGGGTTTCCAATTGCCAAACATGAACTTTGCCATTAAATTACATGTACACATGAGAGTACCCATCTCTTATACGCTACTCCTCCTGAACCACTGAATAGATTTTCATGAAACTTTAACAAAGTCTTTGTGACATAATGTAGATGTGCACCTCCTATTTCAGAATTTGATTTGATTGATTTTTGGGGTTTTCCATTGTCAAACATGAACTTTGCCAATACATTACATGTACACATGGGGGTACCCATCTCTTATCCGCTACTCCTTCTGAACCACTGAATAGATTTTCATGAAACTTTAACACAGTCTTTGTGACATAATGTAGATGTGCACCTTTCATTTCAGAATTTGATTTGATTGGTTTTGGGGTTTCCCATTGCCAAACATTGACTTTGCTATTACATTACATGTACACCTGGGGGTACCCATCTGTTATCCGCTACTCCCCCTGAACCACTGAATAGATTTTCATGAAACTTTAACACAGTCTTTGTGACATAATGTAGATGTGCACCTTTTATTTCAGAATTTTATTTGATTGATTTTTGGGGTTCCCCATAGCCAAACAAAGACTTTGCCATTACATTACAAGTTGGTACCCATCTCTTATCCGCAACTCCTCCTGAACCACTGAATAGATTGTCATGAAACTTTAACGCAGTCTTTGTGACATAATGTAAATATGCACCTCCTATTTCAGAATTGAATTGGACTTTACCATTACATTACAAGGGGGTACCCATCTCTTATCCGCTACTTCTCCTGAACAACTGAATAGATTTTCATGAAACTTTAAAACAGTCTTTGTGACATAATGTTGATGTGGACTTCCTATTTCAGAATTTGATTTAATTGATTTTTGGGGTTTCCCATAGCAAAACATGCACTTTGTCATTACATAACAAGTGGATACCCATCTCTTATCGGCTACCCCTCCTACCACTCATGAAACTTTAAGACAGTCTTTTTGACATAATGTAGATGTGCATCTTCTATTACAGAAATTTATTTGATTTGATTGATTATCAAATGGGGGAGCGTGGGGTATATATCAGTGAGCTTTGCTAACAGTTTTTCAATTTTTTTTTCACGACAGTTAATTATTTAAGAAATTCTCGTATCACTCCTTCTTGTGGGCAAGTTTAATAATTTTTCCTTACAGGGCAAAGTACGTGAGCAAACGAATACCGAAGCAAGAACGAGGAAAGGGGAAATTCTAAAATCATAAATCCAAAATCACGGCAATTCACAGCAACACGAATTGAGACAGTATGACAAAGACACAACAAACAAACAAAATGAACAAAAACGCCACAAATCTAAAGCACTAGCAGTGTGAACCCCTATAAAAANAAGCATGATCTGCTCCACGCGTGGCACCCGTCACACTGCCAGTGAAAAGTCCGGTTTTGTCACAGTCGGTGTTAGTCAGTCCGGTAACAAACTCTGGATCTACCCAAAGATATCTGTTCTCATTTGTGAAACAGAAACATTTTAATGGTCTGTCAAATCGTGGTGACGACCGTGAAACCTCTGAAGTGACAATTGCAACAGTGACTGAACATACCCAAAGGTCTGGGAATTGAATGACGTTTGAACTAAATATTGTATTAGTCTGTTTCCCTTTTTAATCTTAGCATTTTGTCGGTTGTTTACTTTCATCGCTATGCTCTTATTTTGATCAGAAAATGTTGTAATCCCAGAAGAGTTTTTCTAGAAGGGAGATAATTTTATACCACAAGATTTCCCGCTGCGTGTATTAAACATTAGTCATGGTTGAGACACAATACTACTCCTTCCTCTTTGTTGATTTTGTTAATAAGTAAGTAGTGAAACGGGCAACCCTTGGACAATTTTCCTTCCATACAGCTAATGTTATCCCTTAAGGATGTAGTCAGGAGAGATTTTTGAAATTCGTAAAAGTCATTCAGATTTCTCGGATTTTATCCATTATTACTATGTAAAAGATTTTGCCCCATTTCACCCAATGTTTTAGTCATCAAAGGTTTCAAAGTAAGTCATTTAAGGTCAGTAAGCAAGATTTCAAAAGATTGTAGATTTTCCTTCCATGTGAATGAAATCAATAAAATGTCCGTGCTATGCTAAGGTAAAAGTCCAAGAGAGCATTTTCCCGCCATTTTTCAAAATGCGAAATATCTTGAAAACAAGGTCCATAATCTATCAGTATTTTAAGCTGAATTTATTCCACAAACAATGCTCTTTCCATTTATGGTATCAATTTGAAATCGTAGATTTATTTAATTTCACCTTACTACATCCTTAAATTTTCCCGATGATGAAAATAAACTTATCAACCACGCCCATTTTCTGAAGCGGTTTGTATTAGGCAGTCGTTTGCCAGAAAGCTAGCCTTCAACCACGATCACTTTTGGCTTTAGACACTTTGGCATTTTACGTTTGGATTACTTTCTAAATTCTTAAAACACAAAACGAAATATTCTTTTGGTAAAGTTTAAAATGTTTTCTTCTGGCTTCAAGGTTACGTTTCTATTTTGAATTTATCTTGATTTTTCTTGATGTTGAACTATTCTACATTTGTTCATTAAGTTTTTGAAATGTTTGGATTAATTGTTATGTTCAGCCATATACTCATATCACTCCATCCTGTATACGAATCAGGGGCGAAGTATATACCACTACACTGCCCAAGAGGTCACATCTGGCCATTCTCTCAGATGAGTAAAAGTATTAACATTGAAAAATACTGTTGTAAACTAGGCGCTTACATGATTACTGTTGATCTGTAATTCCTGTCTCTATCAGGAGCAACACCAAACGGTGTAGAATTTTTCAGACTGTACAATCCCACTTCAACATCATAGAGGGAAATAAACTAGGAAATTAGATTATTAACACATGTACTATGTACAAGACTCTCTAAAACCACCACCAACATAGCATGCAACCATTGAACAGTTCTATGATAATAAACATTTACTTCAGGTTATTCAACAAGATTGCTTTTTCTGGTGTAAACGGAAGCACATTCCGCGACTGACACATTCAATATCTGCTTGAAATTCCTCTCGCGAGAAACTAAATTTTGAACAATCAATGATAAGCTAGAGTAAGTTTCTAGTTCCAAAGAAAAGTTCATGAGCTAGTCCTTGTTCTAATTCTTCGAACAGTTTGTTCTTAATGAGTTCAATAAAATGATCTCAGTCAGATTTAAGGGAATCACATTTTAAGATAAATGTGTAACATCTTCGTCAGCTTGACAGCATAATTTACACAGTGGACTAATTCTGCCAGTTTTATCTAACTTTGCACGATCTGTTTGCAATACATAGGTTCCACATAGAATTTTGATTTTAACTGAATGCCATTGTTGTCGTTGTAAGATTCTGTATTACAAGTTTTTTATACATTATGGACTTTCCCTGGTGAAAATTTTCAATAGATAGGTACTTGATTACTTTTTTAGGCTTCTACTTTCATTTTATTAGACCAAAAATGAGATATTGCTTTCTTGACGACGTTTTTCCATTGTAGTTTTACAGGTGTAGCATTGATCAGATCATGTGGCGATGGAAGATCGTACATTTCACACAGTTCTATAATGACTGTAAACCAACAATTTGAAGATTTTAACTTGACTGCTAATAGACCACTTTCATGTTTATTTCTTATTCCGACTTTGGCTCCGTTTTTATAACGTTTTCCACAAAGGGAAGTAACCTACTGGCCCGACAGTCAGGTTTATGGTTCCATTGTAATAAGGGACAGCAGTAGATTTTGAATACATGGGTATCTATCACTGGACTAGGGGTAATATCTCGATTGTCTTTAAATAAATCATTTCAAGCTATTCGGGTACTTACCACAGTGAAAATCGTAACCGTTGCCAGAGAAAATATTTACTGACCGTCCTTTCCCTAATGAGACCGAAAACCAGAATGACGGGTGTTAGCGAGTGACGTCCCTTTGAAAAACATGCTAAATTAGCAGTCATCCCGTAAATATGAAATTCGTCTATTGGCGGTTTGCGATATCATATTTCACTGATCCTTTATTTCTATAAATGAGCCTCATTAATGTTGCCAAATAAGGTTGAAATAAGCAAAGGTAGTTCTGATTCTATTGGCAGCTGTCCAGTGAGAATATAGGTAGCACAGGTTGCTGATCTCTCACGCAGATGTTGAATTTGCTTAAGTAGCTTAACAAAATACAGAGTTAATTTGCTAATGTCAGTCTTAGGCACACTGCATCTAGACCATACAATAGTCTCGGAATGATATAAATTTAAATCCGATGTATTGATGTTTCTGGATTAACTCCATTGAGCCCATGCAGTCCTGCGCCCATAAGCGCATAAACAGTTTTTCTGGCCGTATGAAATCTCGATGGAATGAGTTCATGTACACCATATTTAGAGTTGTTATCATATTCAATGCCTAAGTGTGTTGCATTAGGTGTAGTTTAGAGGACTTCACCATAAATAGACCATGAATGTTGTTTATTTTTGATTCCATACTGTAGAACACATAATTTATGGGTGCTGATGAAAAATCGGTGTTTATTTGTATAGTAAGACAATACGTTTAACATTGATTGCATTTCGAGACTATTGCAAGACACCAGAGTCACATCGTCCTCAACAGTAGGTATTCTAAAGTAGACAGTTCCAAGATGTGCACCTAATCCGTTGGTTTCAAACTGTTCCAATAACATGTTTATAAAACCCTTGTAGGCACTGGGAGACCGAACTCCTCCTTGACAAACACCCAGGTATTCCAGTATAGGTTTCGAAAGTTGTCCATTCCACTTGATTTTTGAGGAAAGATCTTGGTACCATTCGACAAATAGAAACCGATTATCACCAGAGATACCATTACGATGCATTTCATGCATGAGTCCTGAATGCCATACAACATCAAATGCCTCCTGTGCATCAGTTAGTGTAATTATAAATGGACTTTTGGTTTCTTTTGCTTCATTTTTCAGTTTTGTCACACTAGTGCCGCTACCGACGGACTTTCCCTTTCCGTAAAGCCTTCTTGAAGTCTACTCTGTTTTAATTTGATGTTCTGTGCATTCATAGATAAAATGTAACTTTTCACTCACCTTTCCTATTGTATAAGTGACCGTTATCTTACCGTAGGAATTTGGTTCCTCGTGGGGTTCCCTCCATTTTGTAAACTTGACAACTGATACCACTTTTCATGGAAGATGGTAGAGATACAGTTTATGATACCGAAAAGTGTTTCTCCTCCGTACTTGAGATGTTCTGCAGTGATGTCTTGTTCGGCAGCTGCTTTCCCTGATTTAAATGACATAATTCATTTCTGTGACAGTGCGAAGTGGAATTTTGTCTGATTTGAAGAGCTCTAAAAGTATCTTAATGTAATCTTCAACTAAGATCTGGTAGTCTTTATCAAAATTTGGATTGTCGGTTGGCGTTGACAAGTCCTGAAAATAGTTTGTCATGCTTCCAAAATTGGTGTTTAATATCACTGAATATTTGTTCATTATATTTCAGGATTGAAGTTGGCGCCACGTCATGGTTTCTTCACTGCTTTATCAATTGAAAGAACTGTTTTTGATCTGATTCTTTAAGTTCTATGATTTTTGTAAATTTTTATTGTCGTTTTGTTGCCTCCATTGTTCACTGAACCTGTCTCTGCTGCTTCTTACATTTTTTCATGTTAATAAAGTTGATATTATCTTTGTTTTTTTTTTGTTTTTGTTTTTGTTTTTGTTTTTTTTTTTGACGACCTTGGTTTTTCCATTTCCAAAAGTATTGTTTTTCACGCTTTACCAACGTTAAAATTTCTTCCGGCAATTGATTTTCTTTTCTTGTTTTTTTCTTATTCTTTGTAGTATTCTGGCAAAAAAATGTCATTTGTTGTATTCGCAATTGTCAAGCAAAGTTCTTCTACAAAGTTTTCAACATTTTCATTTGTAACTTCAGTATACTTATAGTTTCTAGATTTGCAGACAGCTTTTCACAGTATTCATCTCGGTCTATTTTCTCCCAACTGATTTTCGGATAAAACATTTCTTATTTGTATTATTTCCACGTGGCAGTTTCATTTTATCAAATGGTACAGTGATAAGTACAGGATCACGAGTAGTATATAGGTGGTTACAAATTATTATTTGTGGTGGTGGATCGTGGTGGATCACCGGAAGTGACGTCACCGGAAGTGACGTAGAGCGGAAGTGACGTGACGGAAGTCACGTGACCAGAAGCGGAAGTCACGTGACCAGAACACGAAGTGTTTATGATGCGCATGCGCGACCGGAAGTGGCCCTTTTTGAGGCCCTACAAGGGCCTATTGACCGGAAATGACGTGTTGGAACAACACGTGACCCTGCAAGGGTCACGGTTGACCTTAGTCCATGACGCATGCCGACCGGAAGTGGGCGTAGCCCCATGTTGTATACCGGAAGTGGTCTTATTGGAAGCCCTAGTCGGCCATTTTGATAGGAAATGGCGTGTTGAAAGAGTGTAAGACCCCGCAGGAGTGTGGTTTCACCATACTACAGTGTACATGCGTGACCGGAAGTGGGCGTAGCCCCAGGTATAGACCGGAAGTGGGTGTGTATCTACTGTAAGTAGCCATGTTGACCGGAAATGACATGTTAAAAGAGTGCAAGACCCCGCAGGGGTGTTGTATGACCTTACTACAGTGTACATGCGCAACCGGAAGTGGGCGTAGCCCCAGGTATAGACCAGAAGTTAGGAATTTTCCCTTGTCGGAACGACTCGGATATGGCCTTTCGGATGTTTTCGGAAGTTGTCGTTATCATTGTATTTCTTAGGGTGTTTTCTTTCAGGCCCGCGTTCATTTTTTTACTAAGGGACATAACTCTTGCTAGTTATTTTCCCGCCATTTTTAAAGGTCTGTTGATTTCACCCGAGACTTAGGCGAGATAACTCGTGATTTACTAACGATTTGATATTTATGTTCACCAGTATTTAATACGACTCACGAGTACGTTTTTGTCAGTGCTCGCGTGCTCATTTCACTTTTCGGTGGCGGCGGCGGCGGCGGCG
>MJUU01073014.1:33765-48159 GCA_002080025.1 Modiolus philippinarum
TTTGGATTCCTCTTGATATAAGCTTTCAGCAGTATGTCAATGGATTGGGTGTAGCTCTTACCGTTTCTGCGCTATAAAGGGTCAAAGAGGAATCATAAGGAGTCATAAGGGCTAATTTTTATTTTCCCTAGTTTGTGTCCAGCTAATTTCTGGGTCAATCTCCTTATTGCGTCCTTCTAATTATTGTGTCAAGCTCTTTCGTTTGTCCATACTCGCTTTAAATTACACTTTTTCAGATTTCAGTGGACGACATGCTGCGGTCGTATCATGCTGCGCTCGGCGTAGCCCTTTATTTTCTTTTGCCATGAAATATTTTACAAAGTAAAAGTTAAATGCACTAACCATCTAATAATGGAATATATAATATATGTGATAAGGCCTGATAAAATATTCTGTGTTTCTGGTAACAAACTTACAAAATTTTGGTCCATAGGCTGGACCTTTTTTTGGATTAGTGTCTATCCAAAGGATAGAATTCTATCCTATGTTACGACCCTGGGTGACCAACCTCACGCAATCAAACATTAGTGATCATACCCATGCTAAAAGAATCCTTTTCAGGAAACCTCGTACACATCTTTCTGATCTCATAAAAACTCTGACACTCAATAGTCTATTTTCATTGAACATTAATTTGATCGCCCGAACTTTTCAACACTTAAATGGTGCCCGAATTCGTTAATTAATCACCGAATGAATTTCCCATTGATAAAATTTTGTGTGTAGATGTATGAATATGGAAGACCGATGCGTGTATTTACATTTGTACAGTATGAATGGCGTAAACGTACTTCCCTGAACCGTCAATAAAACGATGTGGCTGTTTTGAAATAAATCATAAAAGAACAACGCATTGGAAATAAAAAATCAAATTCAGTACCCGTCGAGAACAACAGTCCATTATTTACAATCTACGGAAGACGTAATGTTTGTTTACATTTCTAGTTATCAATGAATGGAAAAGTACGGCTGTTCCACATTGGCTGTTCCATTATACTTGTTGCGATTGCCATTATGTGTCTTCTCCGAGGTCCGCGTTCGATATACATCTACAATGGCCGACTCAAAACAAAATACTGAAGAAGTGGTACATCGGTACCTGGAAACAGTTGTCAAAGTGCATATTCCGAAACAGACGATATTTTGCAACAATCGGGGTTGGAATTGACTAAATTCGAAATAGGATCAGGCAATGGTGTTGATTGCCGATCGTCCAACAATGTTCAGTCCGGGTTGTTGCATGTTAATTGCCGTTGATCAGAGTTTGGTCAAACAAAAATTGAGATAATGTCATTTGAGTATTTACAATGCATAACAGTCATTTTTTCAATTGCATGAGAATGTATATCATAGCGTGAATTGAGATGCATTGTTGCACAAAGAACTTGGCACAGATCATCATTTTCATGTCTTCGTGTGTTTCTTGATAAAGAGCAGGGTACGGTACTTCGAATCACCGAAAACACCGGGATACACCAAAAACACTGGATAAAACACCGAAAACACCACTGGAAAGTGCGAAAACACCATTAATTCCAAAGATACTACCCCTAAATAGGTTGCAAAGGTGTTCTTATAAATATTTCATGATGATTTAGATCACCACGGATGATTTTGACGTACTCTGAACATTCCCATTTGAAAACAATATGGCGGCCGCGAAAGAGAGATAACTCTTGTCAAATAAATGCATATTCTAATTATAGTTTCAATCCATATATTTTTAATTGTACTTTGATAACAATGATTACTACTATAAATAGTCGTAGAACTTAAATATATTGTTTGTTGAGAATAAGCTAGGGTAGGTATATAACTTGAATAATAATTATATGTTTTATATATTCGGTTAAAAGCTCTTAAGAGCTTATGTTTTGTGTTATTTTACATGCCGAATTGAAATAAAGTTTTACTTACTTACTTACTTACTTATAACGTTTGCATGATTTGTTTTCATTGTTATCGTGTCCTTTTTAACAATAATTAATTTAGTTCAAAATATAGAGTGCTAATGTTATTTCGGTCTTGAATCGTAATTAACTTAGAAATCAACATTAATTAATTAATCAATAAATCAGCAATCATAGTTATGATTAAAAAAAAACACTTTTGTAAAGATTGTCTATAGTATATTTTCTCAAAAAAATAAACTGAAAGAAATGAAATTTGTTGCTTTTTTGGGGTTATAAGGGCGGCAATGGAGCATAATTCAAATTGGTTCAGAATGAGTTGTAACATGGTTAACTTTACGAAGTTGTGAATTAAATTAATCCACTTAAATTAATAATAATAAGGATGTCACAAAAGGTTATAAAGTCTGAATGTCATAAAAAAATTATATGTATTGAATTTGCCTACAATTAATTATTCATTTTTTGTAGAATATTTAGTCAGAGACATTTAATTACGTTTTATATGTCTCTGATTTAGTGAAACAAGTCTAAATACGTTTGCTGACTAAATGTTATCAAACTTGAAACTTGAACTATATCTCAATTTTTGTACATAATTTCACAAACTGAAATCACACACATTATTTAACAGTGTTTAAGAAGCCATTACTTGTCACTTCTTAATTGCTATCTAAACATATTAAACATTAAATAGATGTGTCAAAGGAAGTGTAATAAGATAATTATCGATTATTGAAAAGTGTGTCTTTTTGTTTATTGTAAATATGTAAAAATTAAGACATTTTTGAAAATTGGTCTAATTAACAAGACAAGAAGTAAATAATTGTCACCTGTTAATTGCCATCTAAACATAAACAAATAACAGCTGTCAATTTGTAATTAAGTGATTATCGGTGATTTAAAAAGTGTGCCTTTGATTTTATTGCAGGCTAGCTGGGACTAATATAATATGTTATATTAGTCCCAGTTGCAGGTTAAAGACAGGCTGTATTGACAAATAAATATATATTTTTTTAGTAATTACCAATTAAAATGCATTGTTGTAATAATATTTATGAATAGTGTTATATAATTGTGACATTATGCGCAATGGTAGTGTTTCATATACATTTAATTAAAACATCGTGCAAAACTTATGTTGAAAGCAAGGTTTGGCCATAAGATCGCACTGGCATTACAAGCATGACACAATTTGCCAAATATTGATTTAATCAAGAATTATCTCGTTTAGTTACGCGTTACAACATATTATGTTTTCGACAAAAGTGCCGTTTGTCTACAATTATAACTAAATAATAAGACGAAAAATAAATCCCCCAAATATATTGATAACCACATTAATGTTTTTCAAAATCAAAATTACTCATTTCAATAGGATCAGACAAGAAACACTTGTGGCAATGGAGAACATAGCTTAACGTTAGACCTCATTGGTAAAATACATATTTTTTAGTCATGCATGGCATAGAAGCATTTTGTCAGGTGAGCGATACAGGCTCAGTCTCTGAGCCTCTAGTTTAAACCTTTTGAATAAAATAAACAGAGACATATATGTCTCTGGAATAAATAATGTTAATGTCAAAAAGAAAAGAAAAAAAATCCACAGACCATATATTAATGTACATATGTTATTTTATGGTAATGGGCAATGCAGCCAAGCTAGATTTATTTCTAATCTTTACAGTAACAAGCCTATTAAATGCAGATTACCAATCTTAATTTTATTTCTTATACTGACTTCTTATGTCATTACCTTACCTGGGCTGATACTGACATGAGTTACCTCTCTTTGATTGATGTCCGCCATATTGGGATTTGAAGGATTTTGTGTACGATAGCAAAATTATACCTCTAGTACAAAAATTCATGAAAAAAAATGAACAAAAACACCACATACCCTTTAGTATATGAGATATCTATTGATTAAATGGTGTTTTCGCACTTTCCAGTGGTGTTTTCGGTGTTTTATCCGGTGTTTTTGGTGAATCCCGGTGTTTTCGGTGATTCGATGTACCCAGCAGGGTATTGCTGCTCATGTCTTGTCAGCTTTTGCGTCTTGTCAACATTCACAAACCTTTCATTCAGGTTTCTTCTTTAGAATTAAATTTCAAACTGTACTTGATCAAGATGGTGCTGTCATTGTTTAGTCTATGTTGAGTGTACAGCAGGGAACCCATAATAGGATTCTGGTATAAAATCAAAATCCTTTGAATATTTGTCTCTAATGGTTTGATTGCCATTGATTGGCTGGTGTGATCAAATGAAGATGGCCACCAGTAAGTAATTGCTGACTGTCAGAAAGGCATGTTAATTTTCTTGATGAGCAAAACATGGTTTTTGTACCTTTCTTGGTTTTGATATCATCATTATAATTAGACCCATAGTAAAAAATGAGTAATTATGCACGACATAGACAGGCAATTATTCATATCATACATGGACACTATTGGACAGTGTACATAAAATTTCAATAGATTAGATACTGATCATTGCCATCATAGACACTAATCCACCAGTCCCTTTGGGACTTTGATTCATGTTTAGTAGGAGTATCCCGGCGTCCGTGTCCGCATCCATGTCCACATTTGGTTATATATCGTAGTAACTATGTATGGCTGGTCGTCATGGTTTCCATTGTTCCCATATTAGAATTTCCGTTTGAGTGGCTTGCATTCAAATTTACATTTCAGTTCATATCTCAGCTACTATACATAGTACAATAATCTAACTGTGTATAGGCATGCATCTCTGATGGTACGTCAGCATCCAGGCAAAATTAGTTCACTTTGACCTGTATTTTCCGCTTGAGTGACTTACATTCAAGTTTACGTCCGAGTTCAGCAGATCTCAGTCACTGTACATGGTAGGATCATCTTTCCTTGCATGTGCATGCATCTTTGTTGGTAGTTCCGCATCCAGGCAAAATTAGGTCACTTTGACCTATATTTTCCGCTTGAGTGACTTACATTCAAGTTTACGTCCGAGGTCAGATCTCAGTCACTGTACATGGTAGGATCATCTATCCTTGCATGTGCATGCATTTTTGGAGGTAGGTCAGCATCCTGTATGATGATCCAGGAAAAATAATGTCACTTTGACCTACATTTTCCGCATGAGTGACTTACATTCAAGTTTACGTCCGAGTTCAGATCTAAGTAACTGTACATGGTAGGATCATCTAACCTTGCATGTGCATGCATCTTCGGCGATAGGTCAGCATCCAGGCAAAATAAGTTTGCTTTGACCTATAGATATTTTCTGCATGATCGACTTACATTCCAGTTTACATCCGAGTTCAGATCTAAGTAACTGTACATGGTACAATCATCTAACCTTGCATGTGCATGCATCTTTGACGGTAGGTCAGCATCCTGGCAAAATAATGTCACTTTGACCTATATTTTCCGCATGAGTGACTTGCATTCAAGTTTTCGTTGATATCTCAGTAACTGTATATGGTAGGATCATCTAACCTTGCATGTGCATGCATCTTTGAAAATAGGTCAGCATCCAGGCAAAATTAGGTCACTTTGACCTACATTTTCTGCATGATTGACTTACATTCAAGTTTATGTCCAAATTCAGTTACTGTACATCATCTAGACTTTAATGTATACATGCATTAGGGATGGTAAATCAGCACCTTTGCCAAATTTGGTTTCTGTGTCCATTTGCGAACTTTGTAATCCTTGATTACCTTTAGTTTTGTTTTTGGCTACATCCCAAATGGAAAATTTATGTTATTTCTCTGAGTCCGATCCAAAATAACTTTTAAACCCAAAATGGTGCCTGTCGCATTTGGAAGTAATCCTTGTGATTTTCATGGATTTTAACCATCAGAGTACATGTGCAGGAATGTTTTATACGGATTATTGCTTCTCCAAAGATTGATCTGTTCAAATACATGAAGCATCATACAGTGACAAATTACTGTCTACAGTGAAATCCTGTGAAAGAAAACAGGGTTGGTTGATTGAGGTTATTTTTTTAAGCAATATGTTAAACAGGAATGAAAAAGATAGGGTCATAATGTATAAAGAAGGTTTGGTCAGGTTACCGGAAACACAGGATTTTTTTTATGCCTACATGTAACTGTAAAAGCTTTTCTATGAAATATTTTCCCTTCAAAACTCAAACTGTGTGGGGGAAGAAATTTCATAGTTGATTATCACACCCAGAAACAATTATCTTTTAAACAAACATGTTAAAATAAATGATTATGGCATGAAAAACACTATTACAATTAATACTAATTAATACTATTTTCTTAAATTGTACATTTTGTAAATGTATGTTTAGATACATCTGAATCCATCATGCAAACATTTACAATTGTAATAGGGTTTATGTCAGGAGGAGACTTAGATGGGCTCTTTTGATTATTTCCATTCAAAAATTTAGCCTTTGTTTTAGTCAAAACATCATATCAAAAAGGAAAAATTAATGCATATCACAGCATTACAAGATACATGTACAGCAAAGATCTCTTTATAAAAATCCAAGTACTTTCATTTATAGGATTGTGAGGAAACAATTGCTCGAATTTTGTTGGCACATATGGAAGGCATATAAATCTCTTGATTTAGAAAAACTGGATTTTTCTCAGTGTATACTCAACAATGCTCAATGTATACAGCATTATCTGAATCCAGGACAACTGTTCTGATTTTTACACCCTTAGAAAGTGTAACTCCTCTTTAACCACTTGTAGGATTTGGATGGAACTTTACAAAGAGGATGGACACTATATGGAGATGTGCATGAAGGAATTATTGTCAGATACCATGAAGGGGAGATAATTTGACTTTGACTTTTCATTGATTCCACCTGCTCAGATATTAGCTTATACATATCATAAGTTCAACTCCTCTGACAAAGTGTATTTCAAAAATATGTTAGATGCAATTAAATGATAAAATTACCGATAGCACTTATAAGAATGCAATGAGAAACACAGACTTGTCACTTGTGATTTGACTTTCCAATTTATACCAAACTTTATAAACCCTTATGTTTTGGAAGCTTATCTTTATTGCTACTTGACACAGATGTGTTTCTCACTAAGGATCTTGTTCTTTTTGGTGTTTCGTACTGAACATCCTAGCTATAGGTTCAGCTTCAGGCGCAGATCCGCCAATGAGCTTGAATTTGGATGAAAATACATGCATGGCGGGAAACTTTAATCAGGTTAAAAAGTCTATTTATAAATTGTAAATAATACATAATACAGTAAATAACTGAATAGTATGGAAGAACTGTCTTGAAATGGTAGAAATGTTTTAACATAGTTTAAAGTGGGAATCGGGGTGTTTAAAGGCTGTTAAGTGATGGCGGATTGAAACTAAAAAGCAAGTGTTGAACAGGCTCAAATATAGTTTGAGACGTTTATAAAATAAACAAACCTTTTTGAATTACTGCCTCACTATTATTAAACTAATTAAATTTCCTGTATTGAAAAATTAAATGATTATCGAGTACATTTCTACAACTGTAGAATGAAAAAGAAAATATTTGCTTCACACGTAGGAATACAAAAAAATGATAAATATCAGGATAATGTTTAAAGATGTCAAAATGGTTTCGTTGTGAAAGTTGTGGCACATTTTTGAAATTTTCTTGATGTTTTGATACATTAACTGCTTGATCCTCATGCAGTCATTTCTGTATGAACCCGAATATAATATTCCACATGTAATCTTCAGTCAATCTCGATCAACCACTAGAGGGCACAGGATGTTTGTTTGTTTACATTTTCGATATGTTTTGATTGGAGACCAATTAGTGATGTCACAAAATCAATTTTTGGTTGGCAAATTTGTATTTCAACAATAACTTGCATTGAATAGCAATGGGACAGAATTTTATTGTTTAAATAACTTTTTACATACTAGTCCGATTTTGGATCTGTAAAATGCATCATAAACCTTGTGATTTTCATATTTTTTATACCGATTTACTTTTTAAAAATTTCCTCTGGATAATTTTAAATGTGTATTTCAAATATTTGGAAATTGTGAAAAATTTGAAAGCTATGCAAAAACGTGAATTAGATCAAATAAAAATATCAAAAATCGAAAATTTTTATATCCTATGAAACTGCAAAATGTCTACAATTCAGATTAAAGAAATTATAAAATTACCTTTAAAAACATTTTCATACCAAAAAATGACATTTTTATGACCCTAATTAATGAATACGATTTCTTGCCAACCAAAAGGGTCTACAGGTAAAATTTTCGATGTTGTGACGTCACGGCAAACAAGCCTATACTAGTATCTACTAGTAGATGTAACTTTATGTCTCTGCTGCCCCCGTAATCAGAAATCACTTCAAATGGGGGATCTTGGACTGTGTTAAGGATTTTCGATTATTCAATTGCTTCCGTAGAAATGCCAAAATTTGCACTCGTTGTCCATGTACATTAAACGTTAATTTGCATGTGGATATTTATAAACACAATGCTTGTAGGAACATTTCATTTTCTACGATTGGCTTATTTTACTTGTCTGAGCATTATGATTACTTTTAATTTTGTCCAAAATTTGTCTTGCATAGTCGTTCATGTTCAAGAGAGGGAATTGCATGCATTTTAAAAACGTACGTAATGAATCGCCGTTTCTGTCTGAAACATTGTGATATCCTCTACATGAAAGTATTTAAGTGTATCAATTTTAATATCCCTAGAATAAAAAAGGTGAATAATTATTATCCCTCAAACAACAATCATAATTTAGGAAGTTGTCATACTCCTAACAAATCTTGCTAATATGATATCATATTTTGACTGTGCACACACACAGTGGTATGCCTAAGTTTGAAATTGGACATAAAAATGAGGTGAATTATTTAACTTCAACACTTACTAACACCTTCAGCACTTATAGAGCTTTGATTAAATTCTGAAGCTATTAGAACAGTTTTTTTTTCAATGAGTGATTAACATGTACATGTATACAGTTATCATCTTCATTCAAAGATTAATGGGTTTACATTGTACTTAAACTTTTGGTTTTATTTTCATGTAGGCAGTTGGTATTCTGTACAGTTGCAGCAGAAGTTCGACAACGGCATGAACCGCTATATTGTATAGATGCTTTAGCAGGATCAGGTAAGACATGTTACCTTATGGCGGGTAATTTTAGTGGGATTTTTATTTTCGCCTATTTCACTGATGGACTAAAATTGCAAAAATAAATTCACTTATATTTTATGTATAGGACCTTTCATAATCCACGAAAAATTAAATTGCTCAAATTTTTGGCATACTTTTTATCACTCAAATCCGCCAAATATATTTGACCCGCAAAACTAACCCGCTACACGGTATTATGCTCAATGTGAAGAGGCCAACCCATGGAACTGCCAGTTGTTGTGATCATTATCCTTGGCAGTAGCTACATTTATTGAAATAGGTAAACAATGATTGCCACAATGACTAAATTTGAATGTATTATTCATAGGAGAGGTTTTAGGAATTGCATAAATGCTTTATGCAATTCCAGGCAAGGAGTGCAATTCCAGGCAAGGAGTGCAATTCCAAGCAAGGAGCAAGGGAGTGACCTTGATATAATTTTTGTCAAGAATACCGCTTAAGTGCACGCTAGGGGCCTTCTTGATCTCGCTTGAGGGGGTGAATATTGTTCACCTCTAGTTGAAGACCCTCAGGCGACATCAAGATGAAGACAGGAATAAAAGCCCTGTCCTTGATAACCTGGAGTTTTCTATGTATCGTGTGCGTTTTTGTCACATGTACATTCACTCCA
This sequence comes from Modiolus philippinarum, assembly GCA_002080025.1. NCBI lineage: Eukaryota > Metazoa > Mollusca > Bivalvia > Mytilida > Modiolidae > Modiolus > Modiolus philippinarum. The sequence goes on from MJUU01073014.1 coordinate 43,443, forward strand.
TATCCTTTCATTTTTCCTATTTACCTTTAACTTAGGCCATACAAAATTAATTAATTGGTTCTCAGGCCATTTTTCATTGAAACAGGTGAGGGAGGGAGGTAATTTTTTTTATCTTTTTATTTGCCAAAAAATAGATGAGGCAGCTTTTTACATTGTAAAAACCACAAAAAGGTAGTGAGGGAGGTGATTTTTGATTTTTATTTTATTGAAATGGCAAAAAATAGGGTCAATGAGGGGCTTTTTTCAAGCCTCCAACTAGATGAGGGAGGGCCTGAGAACCAATAAATTTTTTTTTCATGGCCTTACCTTTGTACTGATATGACTGGTGTCAATTACTTCAGCATGCCCATTATATTTTGCAGTTAGGGGTACATGTACCCATTGACCGTTACATTTGGGGGTACAGAATTTTGTTTGAGGGTACATATGCATTCCAATATATTTCTTTTACATGTAGAAAGAGTTTCTTTGATTGCATAGAGTGATAGTACAGTACAGAAAGAGTGGTATTGTGAAAAATCACTTTGTTAGAAATGTCCCACTCTGAGAGTGATACTGAATAACTTTTTCTCTGTTAGAGATATCTTCATTATTTTTTCTGCATTTGAAGTGGAGTAACACACTGCTCTCAATACAAAAGAAAGTAGGAAATGATCTCAAACAGGAAAAAAGATATTTAGATCCACTCTCAGAGTGGGACATGTCTATCACAGTGATTTTTCATGATACCACTCTTTCTGTACTGTAAGCAAGGAATCAAACTGCATGACACACTCAGACTATTTCACTTGAATTTTCAATCGAAAACCAGAATATTTGATGATCAATTTTACTTATGCACGTGCATGAATGTATTGATAGGTGGAATTGTACACGCATGGTTTCTTATGTAAGTGAATTATGCTCTGCAGTATGTGAATTGGCATGCTGCAAGTAGGACCGCATCAAAAGCTCTCCACTGTTGCTTTTCTCTCTAAAGTTGCCCAAGTTATTTTGAAGTAAGACCTATTCTTTTCATTTCAGCTTGGATGGTTCTTCTTCATGTAGTCTTGGTTCTGCCTTTACCTGTTGTATAATGTTTATTTGCATTCTAAATTAAGGAAAGGGTCTCCATTAGTTTTCATTTTACTTTATTTGTCAGTCAGCATTTTTTTTCATCAAGAATTTCTTGTTTACTTTCAAAGGGAAGGATTTGAAGTTTGATCTTTTGAATTACAAATGATCTGTATCCTGTTTACAATTTTCAGCTTTGTCAATTGACTTCTTCATATTTGCGGATACTTAATTTTACATTTACCGGTAGATTCTTGACTTGAACTAGTGGGAATGATTTAAAAAAATTGTAATGAAGCTCTATGGAGCTAAATTGTGTATGTAAAAAACAAGGAACTCCGGGATAACTGTTATTATTATACCCCCTCTTTTCAAGCAGGGGGGGTATATAGTGATGGGAGTGTCAATCCTTCCGTCCGTTACACTTGAGGGTACCCATCTCTTATCCGCTACTCCTCCTGAACCAGTGAAAAGATTTTCATGAAACTTAAACACAGTCTGTATGACATAATGTAGATGTGTACCTTCTATTTCAAAATTCGATTTGATCAATTTTTGGGGTTTCCCATAGCAATACATGGACTTGGCCATTGCATTACAAGTGGGTACCCATCTCTTATCCCCTACTCCACCTGAACCGCTGAATAGATTTTCATGAAACTATAACACAGTCTTATTTCATAATGTAGATGTGCACCTCCTATTTCAGAATTTGATTTGATCAATTTTTGGCGTTTCCCATAGCAAAACATGGACTTGGCCATTACATTACAAGTGGGTACCCATCTCTTATCCGCTACTCCTCCTGAACCACTGAACAGATTTTCATGAAACTTCAACATATCATGTAGATGTGCACCTCCTATTTCAGAATTTGATTTAATTGATTTCTGGGGTTTTCCATAGCAAAACATGGACATGGCCATTACATTACAAGTGGGTATCTGTCTCTTATCCGCTGCTACTCTTGAACCACTGAATTGATATTCATGAAACTTTAACACAGTCTTTATGACATAATCTAGATGTGCACCTCCTATTTCAGAATTTGAATTGATTGATTTTTGGGGTTTCCCATAGCAAAACATGGAATTGGCCATTACATTACAAGTGGGTACCCATCTCTTATCTGCTACTCCTCCTGAACCAGTGAAAAGATTTTTTAATGAAACTTTAACACAGTCTTTATGACATAATGTAGATGTGCACCTCCTATTTCAGAATTTGATTTGATCAATTTTTGGGGTTTCCCACAGCAAAACATGGACTTACCCATTACATTACAAGTGGGTACCCATCTCTTATCCGCTACTCCTTCTGAACCACTGAATAGATTTGCATGAAACTTCAACACAGTCTTTATGACATAATGTAGAAATGCAACTTCTATTTCAGAATTTGATTTGATTGATTTTTGGGGTTTTCATAGCAAAACATGTACTTGGCTATTACATTACAAGTGGTTACCTATCTCTTATCCGCTGTCCTCATGAACCACTGAATAGATTTTCATGAAACATATATACAGTATTTATGACATAATGAAGATATGCACCTACTATTTCAGAATTTGATTTCATTGATTTTTTTTTAATTTCTTAAATCAAATGGGGATGCAGGGTATTTATTAGTGAGCTTTGCTCACAGTTTTTAGCTCACCTGGCTAATGCCAGGGTGAGCTTTTGCCATCAAATTTGCGTCCGTCGTCCGTCCGTCCGGCGTAAACTTTTCATTCAATGATCTTCTTCTCTGAAACTACTGGGCCAATTGGAACCAAACTTGGCCACAACAGTCCTTGGATGGTCCTGTACAAAGAAGGTGTTTTTCAGGTCCGCGCGATATCCAAGATGGCCGCCATCTGGAAACATAGTTTTAACATTGGATGCTATGGGAAAACACATTCAAAGATCTTCTTCTCAGAAACTACTGAGCCAATTGGCACCAAACTTTGCCACAATAGTCCTTTGGTGGTCCCTTAAAAAAAAGTGTTTTTCAGGTCTGCGCAATATCCAAGATGGCCACCAGCGGGAAACATAGTTTTAACATTGGACCCTATGCTTGGAAAACACATTCAAAGATCTTCTTCTCTGAAACTACTGAGCCAATTGGCACCAAACTTGGCCACAATAGTCCTTTGGTGGTCCCTTACAAAAAAGGTGTTTTTCAGGTTCACGCAATATCCAAGCTGGCCGCCAGCGGGAAACATAGTTTTAACATTCTACGCTATGGAAAAACACATTCAAAGATCTTCTTCTCTTCAACTACTGAGCCAATTGGCACCAAACTTGGCCACAATAGTCTTTTGGTGGTCCCTGACAAAAAAAAATGTTTTTCAGGTCTGCGGGATATCCAAAAGGCCGCCAGCGGGAAACATAGTTGTAACATTGGACCCTATGGGAAAACACATTCAAAGATTTTCTCTGAAACTATTAAGCCAATTGCCGCCAAACTTGGTTGCAATAGTCCTTGGGTGCTCCCTTACAAAAATAGTGTTTTTTGGGTTTGCGCTATATCCAAGATGGTTGTCAGCTGGGAACATAGTTTAACATTGGACCCTTTGGAAAATACGTTCAAAGATCTTCTTCTCAGAAAGTACTAGTCCAATTAAAACTAAACTAAGCCACAATGGTCCTTAGATGGTCCCATCTAAAAAAGGTATCTGGTAGGTCCGTAACTCATCCAAGATGGCCACCATCTGGAACATAGTTTTTACATTGGCCCTATTGATTTTAAGAGAAACCTCTGCCCAAATTTTTGAAATTTTCATTGAAATGTGGTCAGAATGTTTTAATTTCAGCAATATGTATTTTTTTTATTCCACGCCACACGTAGTGGCGAGGTATTATGTGATACCCCAAGTCGTGTGTCCGTCCGTCCGTCCGTCCGTCCCCCGAAGGTTTCCAACTGATAACTTGTGAACGAAATAACATAAGGTCTTCAAACTTGGTATGTAACTTCTTTACCACAAAACTCAGGACAAGGTCGATTTTGGGTTCAGAGGTCTAAGGGGTTCTGGAGTTATGCCCCTTGAAACTTTGAAATTTTGCGAATTTTAGGGTTTCCGACTGATAAGTTGTGAATGAAATAATGTATTGTCTCCAAACTTGGTATGTAACTTGTATACCACAAAACTCAGGCCAAGTTCAATTTCGGGTTCAGAGGTCCAAGGGGTTCTTGAGTTATGCCCATTGAAACTTTGAAATTTTGCGAATTTTAGGGTTTCCAACTGATAACTTGTGAATGAAATAATATATTGTCTTCAAACTTGGTATGTAACTTGTATACCACAAAACTCAGGCCAAGTATGATTTTTAAGTTCGATTTCGGGTTCAGAGGTCCAAGGGGTTCTTGAGTTATGCCCCTTGAAACTTTGAAATTTTGCAAATTTTAGGGTTTCCGACTGATACATTTGTAACTTGTGAGTGAAGTAATATATTGTCTTCAAACTTGGTATGTAACTTGTATACCACAAAACTCAGGCCAAGTTCAATTTCGGGTTCAGAGGTCCAAGGGGTTCTTGAGTTATGCCCTTTGAAACTTTGAAATTTTGCCAATTTTAGTGTTTCCGACTGATAACTTGTGAATGAAATAATATATTGTCTTCAAACTTGGTATGTAACTTGTATACCACAAAACTCAGGCCAAGTATGATTTTTGGTTCAGA
>MJUU01073014.1:55830-68985 GCA_002080025.1 Modiolus philippinarum
ATATTTTATCTTTTTAAATTTCATTCCATCTTAAAATCAAATAACTCTCAACAAAATTTACAAAAATTTAGATATTGCACATTTCAAATAAAATTAGTTTTAGGGTCAGCACTGAAGTACTAACTACTGAGCTGGTGAATACTCTTGGGGACTAATCAGTCAGGGGTGCAACTTAAATAAGTTATCACCAAAATAACTTAAATGAGTTACTATAAGTTACTGACTTTTTTTATATAACTTATACCAGTTATGAAGCAATAACCTATATGAGTTACTGTTTTGTTAATCAAGGGACATCACTCTGTTGATAACTTCATTCAGTTATTGAAATCTTTTTCATATTATATTCAGTTTTGTTGATATTCTTACTTATTGGTCACAGTTAAGTCTATTATTACACATGTATTAAGTAGTTCAAATTGACCTCAATCTAATGATGGCCTGTCTAATTGATTTTGATGAACCATTTCAAAGATAATAGGGATTTAATTTCCCAAGGCTCCAATCTTTATGGGGGTTGGCGCATGTATTTCCTCTCTTTGCGCATTTCTAATTGATAGGTAGTTACACAGTTAAGATTCCAAACCATATGGGAAAAACTATTGTTTGTTTGAGAAAAATCTTTATCATAAAGAAATTCGTAATCAAATTTGGACATTTTCAAGAAATCAACATTTGATAACTTAAATAAGTTACTGCTGAAAATACATGATCACTCAATTCAGTTACACAAAAGCACTTCATTTGATAACTTGATATACAATATATGTACATTGTCGGAAAATATAAAATTTATTTGACGAGCTTAAGAAACAGGTAGAAATGCGAGGTTTACCGAGCATTTCTCGCCTGTTTCGCAGCGAGTACAAATAAATTTTATATTTCCGACAATGTACGTATATTGTTTTTATCCTGCAATCATTTAAACCCTATTTAAAAATGCATTTTCTTTTCGAAGCGGGACCAGGAAGACAGTAAACAACTACGGCCATTTTGGTATAATCCCTAACGTCATAAGAGAATTTACACTGTGACGTCAAAGTATTCGAGGTTTTCAAACCAGTCGCCTGTCTTTTCTTCGTTCAAATCGCGGACCGGTTACCAGTCTACCCTACGAATACGAAAAAAAATATTCGTAGGGTCGTATTCGTCTAGTAAACACCACCATTGCAGGATAAAATAGGTTACACCCCTGACTGCTAACAGTATACAAGCAGAGGCATCGACCCAGTGGAAAAACAAAGCTAAATACCAAACTTATTATTAATTTAGTTTCTTTAAATGGCCATTTTGACAACTTATGTCTCTTCAGTGCAGATATAATGGAAACATTTGGAAGACCACAAACATAAAGATTTTCAAATTGATAGAGAACAAATAACCAGTATGATTTACATGGAAAGCCAAATCAGCTAAGGACAGATACATGTATGTGTAAAAAGATATATTGCCAGTTGACGGCCTTTTTCCAGTAATCCATAAGAAAGTAAATAGTTTTGAAAAAAAAATAGGGGAAGATGGATTTCTGATGGGATGGCCTTGATGAGAACCTACTAATTAATTTGATATGGCCTTACTTCTCTTTGTGATGGTACAAGGGAACTGTTAAAAGTGTCACAAAACACATGTACAGATTTCAGCTTCAACTTAAATGAAGTTCACTACAAAAAATATTGAGTCACATCACACAAAGGGTCACTTAGGCCATAAACAAATTACTAGATTATAATTAAGAAATAATTCATGGGCGCCGGTGGTTTGTTGGAGATTTACATATGGGTGGCCATTATTTTCGTTTTCGAAAATAATGGACACCCATATGTAAATCATCTACAAACCACCGGCGAACATGAATTATTTCGATTCTTATATGACATTTCATGATCTGAGCGGACCTATAGTGTACACAGTAACGACAGCCATTACTTCAGATGTACCGACGTTTTTGTGCACAAAACATATTGTGACGTCGCCAATTTCAGCGTAAAGACTGTTGTGAAGTTGCTCAATATGTCATTGGAGATTTTCATATGGCTAGTCGTCATGATTTCCATTGTTCCCATATTAGAATCCCCTTCAATGATTTTATTTTTATACCCCCCGCAAACAAAGTTTGGGGGGTATATAGGAATCACCCTGTCTGTCTGTCTGTCTGTCTGTCCACACTTCTTTTAAACACAACTCCTCTTAAACCACTTGAAGGATTTTGATGAAACTGTACACAAAGGAAGGACACTATATGGAGATATGCATGAAGGAACATTATTATTGTCCGAAACAAGGAAGGGGAGATAATTTGACTTTGACTTTTCGTTGATTCCTATGTATGGGTTACCTCGTAAGCACAAGTCCTCTTAAACCACTTGAAGGATTTTGAGGAAACTTTACACAAAGGAAGGACACAAAGGAAGGACACTATAGGGAGATATGCATGAAGTAAAATAATTATTGTCCGAAACCAGGAAGGGGAGATATTCGACTTTGACTTTTCGTTAATTCCCTATGTATGGGTTACCTAGTAAGCATAACTCCTCTTAAACCACTTGAAGGATTTTGAGGAAACTTTACACAAAGGAAGAACACTATATGTAGATCTGCATGAAGGAATATGATTATTGTTTGAAATCAGGAAGGGGAGATAATTCGACATTGACTTTCGTTGATTTCTCCTACAATTATCTTTTTTTTTTCCAAGAAAAATTTTTAAGCATAGACATTATGAAGTCAAAGTGTTGTAATGAAATTTCCCCTTATGCTTATGATTTTTGTGTAGAATGTCAAATAGACTAAAAAAGGTGAATTTCATATTTGTCTGATTTAGACATTGAGTATTTTCATTGGAATCCTTTTGAAAAGTTCTTTCTTGGAGATTATATCATTGTGTCCATACTTGTATTGTGTCAACATTTGTACTGTGTCCAAACCTGTATTGTGTCCACACCAGCTTAAATTTGCACTTACTATATCGATCCAGGGTTCAATGAGCGGGGGGTATATTTGGCTGCCATTTGGCGACAGCTCTTGTTATATTTTGCTCTTTTTTGGCATTTTCTTTAAAAGTTCCACTATTGTTCATTATATATGTAATTTATAAAAGTAAAGAAAAAAAATTTGGCACCCTGAGTTTGAATTTTTACAATGATGGATCAAGGAATTTTTTTATAATAGCTTTAAATACATGCAGTCTTTCAGACAGGTTTGACTGTGTCTTACATTTTTCATTAAATCTTCTACAGAGTGTATTTCTACAGATATTGATCTTATATCAAATAACAAGAAGGCGACAGACAAGATAGAAACCAAGATAATTTGTACAATTTGTACAAAATATTTGGATTAAAGAATCATATCTTGTGAAACTGTGAATCTTATGATAATGAAGCCTCTGATTGAAATTATGCATGTACAGTACTCCTTTACCATCCGTCTTTAATTTCAGTCCTTTATTGCAAGGTCCATTTTTCAAAAGGTTACTGTGCAGTTGTTTTTTCATTGGATGTTAATTTTTGCACTTCTTGCCTTTGATCATGTTGATATGCACAAAAAATTTAAATCCATGAACATTTTACTCTTACTTGAATTTTAATTAACTTTGTGAATGTAAACTGAATAATTAAGAAATGGGCTGGCATTTTATTGCAAATATTTTACCAAGAGCCACCAGCAAGCGGTGAAATATCACCATAAAGTGCAAGTTGTTGTAAAAATATTATAAAAATATGACTGCAGTTATTTGTTTCGATTCTAATAGGACAATTTGAACAATTTTACCCATAGACGAAACACCATTTTACACCATAAGTTGGTCTTTGATGTTGCAAAAACTGATGTAAAACTATCAATGACTATCATCATTTATTTACGAAGTTACCCATAAGTATATATTATTTTTACTATGGGTTTGGATACAAAGCAATTGAAGGCCGTCATACTAGAATCATAAATATAAAATCCTGTAAATAAATCTGAGACTGAAACCACAAAATTTTTTGCACCATCCAATACATACTTTTATCTATTTTTTTCAATTAATAGCCACCCTCACTTATCACTAAAATTTTCCATTGATTCAGATCATTGTGGAGATTTTACAAGGGTAAACTATAATTTCTTGTTATACTTCAGACTACAGTCGAACTTTGGTGGCTCGAATACCAAAGGGACAGATGAAAACTGTTCATTAGCAATCGAGGTCTATTTTCAAACTTGAACAATGTGACGAGAAAATGGGTTTGGAATATCAATCGTTTTCGAGCTATTACAGTTTGAGGCATTGCAGTTCTACTGTATATTAAGAAAGGATTAAAGGATTAGATGGGTTGTTTGTTATGAATCACTATTTAATTTTAAATAATGGATTGATTTAAAATCAATCAAATTAAGAATGACTTTATTTTTTTAGATCAGCAGCAAAGTGTAATAAAGGTATAGATGTTTTAATATCCGCCTGTATACAGGACCAGTTTTTGATAGTTGTGCGTGTTGTCAGAGGTGCAAAAGAAGCAGACCGGTGCATTGATCAGATTGTTCCACTTTTACATTGTCAGTTGTGTGAAGAAAGAGTATTTTATCCTAGTTCATTATCACCACAAGGTATGAATTAAGTGTATATTTGAGGTATAGTATATTCTCACTGTTCTTAGAGTTTCACTGTATTTAAGCACCAATATTATTTCAAGATGATTTTAAAACAATATGTCCTGGCATATTTCCAACCACTTTTGGTGAAATTGATTTGAAATGTGGTGGACATTTGGACCCACAGTCTTTTATGGCTTATCAGACCGACCAATAGGTCATCAGACCAAAAGTTTCCACAGGTTTCGTATAATTACAGATTTACGGAAAATCATCATTTTTTTTCCCAAATTCTGTTTATCAATACTTATAACTTCCTGTTTCAATTCCTCTGAGTTAAAGTCAATTTTATTAGTTTGATAGAAAAGTTTTGACAGGCAATACTAGCAGAAATGAAACAAAGCCTCAAATCCTCTAAATGAGGAATACACAATACATATTGCAAGTTTAACCCCACTGCAATTTTTACGCCTGTCCAAAGTCTGGAATATGTTGGTCATTGGTTTGTCCTTGTCTTCTTATAAAATTTTAGTTTCTTGATATTTGGGTTATTGGATGTGGTTTGTTTCAATTTATTTATTCACTTTTTTACCCTTTTGGTGCCATTTAGGGCTTGCTGTATGGAGTGAGGTTCCTCACTGTGTTGAAGACCGTACGGTGACCCCTAGATGCTTTGTTTGGGGTCGTTTTACCTGAATATGGAATGTTGTCTCCTTGACATTTACCCCATTTCTTTTCTTTTTCATATGTACATCTATTCATTAAAGAATTGCAAATGTAATACTTAATTCTGCAGGAAAAATGCCATAAGTGAGGTGTATATGATATGATCAATATATGCCACCAGTCCTTAACTTCTCTTACTCCAGGGATTCACATGGTATATAATTCCAATAGGATTTTCTAACCTCATGCCTTACTCCAAGAAATTAACTAAATCTTATGCAAAATGTGCAACTGGTCTTGTTTTTTGTGCAAAATTTAAATTGATTTAGGAAAAATGTACTGTTGACAAAATTTTGTTCAAACTTGGTATGCAAGTTGTTTACCACAAAACTCAGGTCAAGTTCAAATTTAGGTTCAGAGGTCCAAGGGGTTCTGGAGTTATGCCCCTTGAAACTTTGAGAATTTTAGGTTTTCCGACTGATAAGTTGTGAACAAAATAACACAAGGTCTTCAAACTTGGTATTTAAGTTGAATACCACAAAACTCAGGTCAAGTTGAAATTTGGGTTCGGAAGTCAAAGGGATTCTGGAGTTATGCCCCTTGAAACTTTGTTATTTTGCAAATTTTAGGGTTTCATACTCATAACTTGTGAATGAAATAATATACTGTCTTCAAACTTGGGATGTTAATTGTTTACCACAAAACACAGGCCAAGTATAATTTTGGGTTCAGCGGTACACATAGTCCTGGAGTTATGCCCCTTTTAACTTAGAAATTTTGTGAAATATGGCGGGGTATCATGTAATGTGCCATTACTATTTTTAACCAACAGTTATTCATTTAACAGATGTTTCCTTTCTATTTAAGGCAGGGTCTCTGCCTTCTAGCTGTTAGGTAAAGCCATCTTGAAAATAGTCTGTTTCAAGCAGACTCTTACATTAAGGAGACTTCTTTATATGAAAAGAGTCCGAATGATCCAGACTATCATTATAAACACGTACGGCTTACCAGTTATTCATACGAAGTCACAAAAAATAATCCATTCATGTGGCGATACATTGTCCATTTCAGGATCAACTACATCGTTTTATGTGTTTATTGTATTTATTTAATATTTTGTAAAAGATTCAATGGTTTTTATACGACCGCAAAAAATTTTGAGGTCGTATATTGGTATGATACTGGCGGCGTCGTCGTCGGCAGCGTCGTCGTCGGCGGTGTCGTCGGCGTCTGTGGACACTTCATTTCCGTGCGATAACTTAAGTTCTAGTTGAACAATCCTTATGAAATTTTAACACAATGTTCCTTGGCACAAAAGGAAGGCTGGGATTGGTTTTGGGTATATTGGCCCCACCCGTTTTTAAGAAAAGGGACAAAAAGGGCCAGATTGGGTGTTTTCGTATATTGGACTGTAGAATATTTATTATTTATCGGATTTTGATGGGGTTTCTTTCATTGTACTCCTGAGAAAATTTCCAATCTGTTGTATGTCAACGGATTTCATGTTGCATGTACCGTTCATGAAATAAATGGGCCCTAAAGGGGGCGAATCTCAAAAATTTTATTCTTATTTTTAGTCCGATTTTAATGTTTTTTTGCAATGGATTTCTTATGTAAAGCTAACTAGCACAGCACCATCAAATTTTTGATAACTTTTTTCCTTTTCCGAGTCATTAGGTTCCAAAGGGAGCCAAAATTGCAAATGTACAGATTACTTAAATTTTTTATTTTTTATCGGATTTAGATGGGATTTTTTCCTTTGAATTCCCTTTATTGTAAGCTTTCAGTAGTATGCTAACAGATTTGGCATATCTCTTACCGTTTCCGAGCTATAAGGGGTCAAAGGGGCCAAAATTGCTAATTTTCAAAATATGTAAAATATTTATTTTCCATCAGGTTTCGATGGGATTTTTTCTTTGGATTCCTCTTGTTGTTAGCTTTCAGTAGTATGCCAATAGATTTTGCGTATCTCTTAACTCTTACGAGCTAGGTACCAAAATTGCTATTTTTCAAAATATAAAATCTTTATTTTATAGGATTTTAATGGGATTTTTTTACTTCAGATTCCTCTTTGATGTAAGCTTTCCGTAGTTTGTCAGCAGTTTTTGTGTAACTCTTTCAGTTTTTCATACCTTTATGGGATTAAAAGGGCTAACTACTTTGTGTCCAGCTAATTACTGTGTCTAGCTCCCTATTATGTTCATCTAATTACGATATTAAGCTCTTTACTGTGTCCACATTCACTTTAAAATACACTTGTTCAAATTTTAGTTGTCGACATGCTGCGGTCGTATCATGCTGCGCTCGGGGTAGCCCTTTATTTAACCTCAGATGACTTCAATTGATATTCAATTTATGATTCGGTTCATTCATAAAAATTTCCTGCAGCGCGCTATGATTTTATGAATGAATACATAGTAACTTCTACTTTCGCTGTTGTAACTTGTAAAAATGTATGTATTTCTCAATATATATGACTTTGAAACTTTTAATGGTTACACTGGCGTACTCTACCTTAAAAAAGGATCAATCAAACCGTAGCTTCGTTTTCTTGTTTGTTTTATCCCGACAGGTGGTGCGTTGTTTTGGGCCAACTTAATTAAGCCTGCATGACATACGCCGTAGTCAATAAGGGTCAAATAAGTTTCAAAATAATCCGAAATTACATCAAATGTTCTTTATGGAATACTTCAAATACATTAAAATTTTAGAATAATTCAACAGTGTCAACAATTAAGCACGGAAGGTTTAAACTTGATCTCCAACAGCGATCCTAATCACAAGCGTAATCAAGTACAACACCTTTACTGGATCACATGGAACCATCATGAAGGTCCCAAACTGTCACTGATTTGTTACAGCAGGAGGAAACGCTCGCTTGCAGAATTTTCATCATTTGCAGTGATTCCTTCTTTTGTAGTAATTCATTTTCAAGTTGTGTTGAAACAGAGATGAAATCTGTTAGTATACTGCGCCAAGAACATGTTCATGAAGGCAAGACGTTGTCATCCGTCATATCGTAGCCGGGTATCGTAGTCAGGTATAAGAAAACACTCCATGCTCGATCACGAAAGTTAAATGTTAAAATGTCAGTTGAAAACTTGCGAGGGTCCTGATAAAACTATATATATATATACGTAATTATTTCATAGTAGATCTAGTTCTAACCTTCAAGGACGTATATTTAAATATACCTGCTTGTAACCTTTGAAAAATTGAAAGTGGCTAAAAGCATTTTGGCGTCCCATGGTCCAGTGCTTTGATCCAACAGATGTAGATAAAAAATACAAATATACAATGCTCTACCAGAGATCCATCATAAGAAGAAGTCTGCAACCCATTCAATATGTTGTGGAAGGTGTTGTGCCTAGATAAGGCCACAATGACTTACTTCGGCCTAGAAAAAAAAATGTTTGATAGTAAACAAAAGTTTTTTTTTTTTTCTTGGCTGGGATCAAGTCCAACTCCCTGTGATAAGGCCGTTATCAGTAAAATCCTCTACAGGTGTTTCCTTCAGATCTCGTTTAAGTGAATATTAATGTAATCATGAAAAGAAGTAATTGTTTTAATCACAGTCAAAAAGTCTGATCAAAGTGATAACATGACAAAATTAGAAATATCAACATTTATCAAGCCACCGAGTGTAACACTTGTTTGGAATACTCACATGTACCAACAAAGAGGAACAAGGCAATGGAATGTTAAAAGAGTTTTAAATATATCGCCAACAACCCACACAAAAACTGAAAGACAACCAAAGCCGGAAAGCTAAGGAAAACTATGGATTTGAATTCTTGAAAAAATTACATGCCAAGATTTCAGCAAAACAGTAATAATTACAGAACTTCTGGGAATACCAAGGAACCTGCCTTAACAGCATTCCATGCTTTGATTTATATTATGAGTTTCACACAAATTTAACGGGAGAAAACATTCTTCTGGCGCAGGGTTTTGATTTAAAAATATTTCTTCAATCTTGATAGAAAATTTCAATTCTAACATGCTCTCTAAAGCTTGCATGTTGCAAATCAAAATTTTACTATCTAGAAATATTTCTAAATCACTACTTTTTGACACCTCTCTTCATGAAGGTGAATGAATATTTATTAGAACTATACCTTCAATATTTCTGAAAACAAGATTATAATATAAGTTTAAAATATGCTCAAAGTTCTGTATCAAATTCAAGATCTGCATATTGCAGAATCAGGTGTACTTTACTAATTTGCATATCGGCAATGTTTTTACGCCTGCTTCTCAGCCATATGTAATTGTAATGCATTGGGAAGATTTATAGTTTTGCAAAATTATCTAATTATACATGTACACCTCAAAACATTTTTGTCTGCATCTAGCAAGATTCTTCACGTTGTTTACATCTATTCTATTCATCAATATTGATCTATAGTCATTAAAATTTCCGGCCAATCTAGCTTGAAATTCGAAGCATGGATTTGCCATTTCGACTGTAGAAGCCATTGTAAAACTGCGAAGTGAGCTATCTTCAACAGAAATTTAAATATAACAGACAATTCTGTAGCACAAGTGTCCGCATATGACGGTGAAATATAATTGACATAGATTCATAATCAGTTGTCCCTTTTGAACTTACTCATTGAAATTTGCGACCAAATTGAATTGAAAATATGTTATTCCAAGCTTTCGAGCTACAGGAAATCCATCTTCAGACTTCTTTTAACCACAATTTCTATGTTTAAATTTCCAAGAACTAAAACTTTTCATTTAGGAAGATAACATTAATACAGAACTTAAAAAAAAATGACGGAGAAAGTATAAAAATAATTCGGAAAACTGAGATTAACTTTCGAAGTTAAATTCTAATAAAAAGATGTAATTCTCCAAAAAGGGGCGTAGATAAATAAGAATGAATAAAATACCCCTGATTCTTCCTTATGGTTTGTATTTATAGTTTTATGGTGTTGCTTTCTAAATAAAGGTAAATACACGTATGAAAATTGAACTTTCATCTTCCCTATTCCAAGGTTGATGAACTTCATAAAGGCTTGGCAATGGTTAAGAGCCAGTTGTTTGTCAACAATGTATTTGTTATTGAAACAGGTGCTAATTTTCATCAACAATAAATGTCTGTAACCATAGTAACAATTGATTGAAGTTGTCAGTTTTATAAATTATTAATTTTGAAGATGACTTTGTAAAAGTTGAAAAGTTCAGGGTATTGAAATACATATTTCAACCATCAAATTGATATAAGAAAGCATGAAATTATCAAGTATAGTATTGTAGTCTGCATTGATGGTCTGAATTGGGTGTAAGCAATAAGTTGAATTGGCTATTTTAAAATAGCAAATTAGGCTTAATGCTTTAGATGGAAGCTGGGCTGTGGAAAAGAGTGCATATGAAAACAGGAAGTAATGACGGGTTTTACATGGGAAGCATTGCAAATTATGCCTATGTAAAAGTATTTTCCTGTACCTTGAACAAAGAACATGAAGAAAATATTTAACAGGTTTTTGAGGAAAAAGCCCCCATTGATACATATTTATAAACGGGTAATTTTCATGGTTGTTAAATTTTGAAATATACTTTTTAAGAATGGGCTTTCATTTAAAAGGTCATAAATTTTCATTTATGGAAAAGTTTTGTCAAGAAAAAACATACATGTGTCGGGATATAAAGACTGGATTTTAGTCAGTTTTTAAGAACTTTTGTTTTGATTTTTCTTTGCATTTTATTAACTTTTGGGGCAAGTTACAGTGATTGAACTACGGTGGAGGAGTATTTTTATTCACTGATTCTACATGTATACTTTTATGTTTTCCTTATCTAAAAGCAGACTAAATTTGTAAAACAATACCCCGTGGTAGAGATACATGTATATGCTCTTTATTTTTCTTAGATATAATGTACTTGAACATGAGATTATATCTCATGTGTACACTTTGTTCAATTACTGTTATCTAAATTTATGTAAATTCTAAAACCGAAGGATTAACTCCTCCATCGTAGTTTTGTCCTTAGCTATATTTGATATTACTGATTATTCGGATTTCGTTTGGTTTTATGCATTTTAAACATTTTTAGAAATTATAGATTTCCTTTGTTTGGGTTCTTGTGCTGCTGATGAGGAATTGATTTCCGAAATGGCCATACAGCTCATTAAAATTATTGCAGTTGGAGTTAACATATGTGTTATGGTCCCATGTTCATTTACCCCATATCCTTTCATAAATATGAATCTGCATAAATGTCTTTTTTTTTATAAAAAGTTGCATAAGAACAATAAAATTTGGATGCCATTCCTTGCATGTGGTACCTTTCTTTGTGAAGGGGGGTATGGATTAAACCTACTTTTGTTTTGTATTAAGATTAATACTTCAATGGCTTAAACACCATGGATGTCTCCAACCCTCTGTGTTGTCACTTTGTTTAAGTTTAAACATAGTGGGTCATTGGCTTGTCCATGTCTTCTTATAAAAATTTTAGTTTTTTGATATTCGGGTTATTGGATGTGGTTTGTGTTCATTGATTTATTCACTTTTTTCAACTTTTTTGAGGCCATTTAGGGCTTGCTATATGGTGTGAGGTTCCTCACTTTGTTGAAGACTGTACGGTGACATCTAGATGCTTTGTTTCGGGTCGTTTTAATCTGGAGATGGTATGTTGTCTCCTTGACATTTACCCAATTTCCTTTCTTTTTCATATTCAACCTTGATAGCTCGAACACACCTATAACTCAAACTGTTTTGAGCTGTCCCTTAGGTATTCTAGCAATCCAAATTCGACTCTAGTATAGCATATATAAATATATTAGTAATGTATAATTTACAGAGGAGCCATACCAGTTATTACCATGTTCTTGTAATAAGCAAAATCCAGGAAAAACAGCTGTAATTCTAGGACCAGTTTGGTAAGAAAAAATTTAAGATAGTTAGATTATCTAAAACTGTGTATCAGTCTATCAAAAAATATGAAATTCATCAAATAAGGTTACTAGCTGGGTGTTCTTGTATGTGTACAAATTATAGTTACGTTATATACTGTTGAGTTACCGAGCAGTTCAGTGGGGAGCATTCCTTGATCAATATTTAGGTTTCATTCATTCTTTTCTTGCTTAATATAGTAGTCTTGTATTTAGTAATCTACTGTATTGGGTATAATGCGTTTGTTTCAATAATGATATAGGGAAACAGGAAAGAGAAGGGAAGGTTTGAGTAGTACAAAGCACCACAGCTTGATTTTGCTAGTGCATGTATAAACAAAAACAACAAATGGAACTCTGCATAGCCAGACTAGGTAGCAACGCTAGCAAAAGTCAGCAGTAATAGGGCCATAATTAAAAAAAAAATTGTTTCCCCTTACCCGACCTTACCTAATAATGTTGAGTAGGTAGGTAGTAAGAAAAAATTTTCTATAATTTTTACTAATAAATAGGTTAGAAATAAATGTTTTTTATCCTAATTTGAGTAAAAAAAAAATCTCCCTAAAAAGTTAATAAAATTATTTGAGTAGGGCCATTTTTTTTAGGGTCGGTAGGGTAAGGGGAAACAAACATTATTTTAATTTTGGCCTAGTATGGATAAACTGGTTTTGGGCACAAAATCTCCCCTTTCTCATTCTTGTTTTCCAGTAGTTTAATTGATAGATCACCATTATCTACCTTGCAATCATCATGATATTTGTAATTTGTTGTTTTTGTGGGTGTTTTTTTTTATCATTCTTAAATGTTGTGTATTTAAGGATGGTCACTCCTCAGGTTTTTGAAAGTGCCTCTGACTTTCGGAATTCTCATATTTTATCCATTATGTATAGGTACTCCAACGAAGAATTTTGTAAGCAAATTTTGAATATTTGTTAATTTTCATTGCACAAATACATAATTATGACATGGTGCATGAAGACGCACGTTAAGTGTTCTATTTAAATTACAAC
>MJUU01073014.1:69153-84633 GCA_002080025.1 Modiolus philippinarum
CTTAGCTCTTATAGAACTGGTAAATGCGAAGAAAATGAAATACCGGAAGTGGACTAATTGTCATTTTTTAATGATGTTAATTTATCCTTAATCTTAATTTTTTGGAGATTAAAAGTTCAATGCCTTATTACTGAAGCAGATAACTATCTGTTTGCACCGTTATATTCATTCAATTTTTTCGTTGGAGTACCTACATTATGATGCATTAAAAAATTTTGCATACTGACCCCTACATTTCTTTTCAAAATATGTTTGTATACATCTTGAATAAACTTTTGACAAAATTTGATAAAATTCTTGATATATCTTCATTGTATTTCAAAGGTCAATTGCTTTTATTCAAAATCAATGAAAAATCTAGAGGAGTTCGGTTTCCCGCCAAAATTTCATGCAATTAAATCTCTGAAACGGGCACACTGACCTATCAATATTTTTTGCTAAAAATGATGTATGATTGATGTTCTAATAAATAAACATACTAATTTCAAAACCTTGATATTATAAACTTGAGGAGTGACCATCCTTAATTAAAACAAGATTTAAAAACACTATACAGTAAGAAATCAAATGTCATACCACCAAAACTTCATTTTAATTTATGTACTGTAACATATGATTTGATTGGTCAGTGACAATCAAATGCTCTACATGTATCTATATGCTTTGACAGAGAAAGTTCCCTGTCTAGTCTCTAGCTTGTCCCTTATATATCCCTTACAAAAACAAATACAAGCATGACAAAGTTAACATGAAATTGTTTGATTGTATTTAAATTACAATTACATCACATTATTTGAGTATCCAGTGTCGTCAATTTTCATTTAAATATCTACTTAAAGGCTCCTCTAGTTGTCATAACTGCATTTTTCCATTGTCATATATACAAATGATAGCTTCTCAAATAATGTACTGTTATTGCTAAATTTCAAAAACAATATGCATGAAAATAAAGTAAAATGGGGCATCACTAATAATAAGTCAGCATGCATAAAATGAAGACAGCCTCAAGCAGATATCACAGAAATAAAACACTAGCTGCTCTATTCAGGGTCCTTCAAATGATTCAATACATCGGCAAACAAATACCAAAGCAAGAATGAGGAATGGAGACTTCTAAAATCATAAATCCAAAATCACGGCTATTCATATCCAACACGAATTGAGACAGTATGACAAAGACAAAACGAATAAAACAAAAATCAACAAGAACGCCACATAACTAAAGCACTGGCATTTTGAACCCCTTCAAAAACTGAGGTATCATCATGTGCTTTTTTTATACTTAATTATTTTTTTGCATTTTAGGTCAGGAGGGCTGTTTAATACTTTATTTTTAGATACAATGTTACGTGTTGTGAAAGATATGAACATTAAAGTACCAAGTGAGCTTAATACCATGGTTGAGGAGGCAATTTGTTCAAACCAGTCCATTCCATTTGATGAGGAGCCAGAAATTAAAAGAGCTAGATTATCTTCACCTGTTCCTCTGAAGTCCATGCCACCATTTTATGTCAATCTACATAGCTTAAAACTGAAATCTGTGGAAATTCCAAAGTAAGTTATTCTTTTTAGGCTACATTTAAAAATCCGACTTTTCTCATCCTTTTCCACAAATTTTTTTAGCCCCTGATTTTATATTCATTATTAGCTCAACTGACCCTTTGTGGCTCAAAGGGTCAAATTGAGCTATTGCCATCACGGGCATCACTTTGCATTCGTCTTCCATCTGTTAGCTTTTCACTTTATATCCTTTGAAACCACTGACACAAATTCAGTTAAACTTTCCAGGAATGATGTTTGGAAGGTTCTTTACAAAGATTGCTCATATCGGTCAAATTCAACTAAAAACATGCATGGCCGCCGTTGTTCCTTCGCTTGTTTTTACAATGTATATTTGAAGAGACTTTGTCTTATGTACATTTACACCATATCCTTTCATTCACCATGGCCGCCGGCATGGAATAAAGTTTAAAATTAGACCCTTTAGGAAAAATCATATTTCGATCATCTCCTATGAAATCACTGAAGTAAATTAAAACAAAACTTGGCCTGAATGATGTATGGAAGGTCCTTAACCATGGTTTCTTATTTTTTATTTGATCTGAGAACAAGACTTTTTTGGAAAGTCACCATCTTCAAAGCTTTCAATATCTTAATTTAAGAGAATTTTGTTAAAACCTAAGGAGTATCTCCCTCCTGCATAGCTCTGTCCTTAGCTAATCTTGGCTTTCCTTTTCAGATCCTATTGGTAATTCGATCTCTGTCAGCTCATTCCTATATTTCGGTTTATGGTTTTCCAATGTTTTGATCTGCACTGAAGAGACATAAGTTATCGAAATGTGCATATGCAGAAACTTAATTCTCAGTTACTTTGGTAGTTTGTTACTTCTACTCTGTCACACGAAGCAAATTTAACAGAAGTCTTTTGGAATAATGTATGTAAGGGCTTTACAAAGATTGCTAATTCTGGATGATTGGTATGACAAGAATCAATGGTGCCAGAGCGGAACATTGTTTAACATTTCAACCTATGCAAAAATCATATATTGATCATCTCCTGTGAAATCTTTGAAGTAAATTCAACCAAAAGAGCATGGAAAGTCCTTAACAAAAATTGTTAATTTCATTCCAATGCCATAAAATACATGGCTGCCAGCACAGAACGTAGGTTGACATTGAACTGTTTGTGAAGTCATCAAATTCACCATTTCCCTGAAATGACTGAAGAAAATTACTCCAAACTGTACAGGAATAATGTGGAGATCTTCCATAGAACTAGAGGCTCAGAGATTGAGCCTATACCCCTCCCCTCACAGCCTCACCTTTTCTACATCATTCCAGTATAGTTAAGTGAAGTTTGCTTCAATAGGAGTTGATCAAAATGACATTTTCTCCATAGGGTCCAATGCTAAATTCATTTCAACACTGGCAGCCATGTTTTTCTGTCAGATCAAAAAGAAATAGGCAATTATAGTAAAGGATCTTCCACACATAACTCCTACTAAGTTTATATGCATATGTTTCAGTGGTTTCAGAGGATCTAATTAAAATGTTGTTTTTCCTATAGGACCCAGTCTTCTATGTTTGCAGCCATATTTTTGTTGGATTAGAATGAAGTGAGAAATCTTTGTATAGCACCTTCCATACATCAATCTTGTAAAGTTTGCTTGAATTCGCTCCATTGCTTTTAAAGTACATATGTAGATGATAATGATGTTTTTCCATAGAATCCAATGTTAAACTTAAGTTATATGCTGGCTACCATGTCTTTGTCGAATCAGAACAAAATGAGCAATATTTGTAAATGAACTTCAATACCTCATTTCTGTTTAGTTTGGTTGAATATGCGATTTCAGAGGAATTGATGGAAATGATGTTTTCCCTGTAGCGTCTAATATTAAACCGCCGTGCGCGGTCCCGGCTTATGAATAGGCCCGCAGCATCCTCTGAGCTTGGAGTATGAGTCTTCCTAACAGAGGACCCCGAGGGAACCCCGGGATATAGAAATAGGACCTAGTATCTCCGGCTTGCGGGATGTGACCCCTCCTAAACAGGGGCTGACTTCGAGGGTCCCGGGATATAGAAATAGGACCCATTCCATGGTTGTGCGGGATTAATAAATACACAACCCATCTTTCAGATAGGATGTAAACTCAGGTCCACGTGTTGGAAGAAATGCCACGCTTCCTGCACGTTAAAGAACCCTTGTAGCAAGCCTTTTTTGAGTGGTCCGTAGGTGATCGGCTACAAGGCTAAATTCTCCGCCCTTTTAGATTTCACCCTACTTTTCCAGTGGCAGTCAGAATTTCCCGTCCCATGACCCTTTCCATACCCCAAAGTGATTATTTATTAACAAACTTGTTCTCGTCTTGATATAGCTGAAATATTGCTGAGTAGACGTTAAACAATATTCAATCAATCAATCAATCTAATATTAAATATAATTTCTTTACTGGTGGCCAGGTTTCAAGTTGGATCAGAACAGATTGAGCATCTTTGTAAAGGACATTACATACATCATTCCTGTAAAGGTTTGTTGAATCGGCCTAGGCAGTATTAGAGGAGTTGATGAAAATGATGTTTTTCCCATAGGATACAATGCCAATGGCCATATTTTTTATCAGGTCAGAAGGAAAAGAACAGTCTTTGTTAAGGACCTTCGGTACACCATTTATATAAAGCTTTGTTGCTGTTTCAAAGGAGTTGAAAATAATGTTCTCCGATTGAGTCAGATGTTAAATATAATTTCGGCTGTTGCTGCCATGTTATTTGTAGAATGAGAGAGAAATAAGCAAAATTTGTAAAGGACATTTCATATATCATCCCTGTAAAGTTGGATGAATTTGCTTGAGTGGTTTCAGAGGAGTTGATGTAAATAGTGTTTCCCCAGGGTCCATTGTTTCATATAAGTTCTTCCCTGGCCGCCATGTTTGTCTGTCTGATCAGAACAAAATGAGCAATCTTTGTAAATGACCTTCGTTGCATCATTCAGGTAAAGTTTTGTTGAATCTGCTTCAGCAGTTTCAGAGGAGTTGATGATAATGATATATATTTCTCATATGATCAATTGTTAATTATAAGTTCGGCCCTTGCTGCCATGTTTTTTTGTAGGATTGGAAAGAAGTAAGCAATCTTTGCAAAGGACCTTTCATATATTATTTCTGTAAAGACTGCAAAGTTGGATTAATTTAATTCAGTGGTTTCCGAGGAGTTGAAGGTCCAATCTTTTATACAAGTTCTTAGCTGGCGGCAATGTTTTTTACGGATCAGACTAAAATTAGCAATCTTTGTGAAGGGCCTTCCTATCATCATTACTGTAAAGTTTGGTTGAATTTGCTTCAGTAGTATCAGAGAAGTTGATGAAATGTGAAAAACTAACGGACAAATAGACGACAGAAGAAAGATGGATGCCAAGTGGTGTCAATAAGGCTGCTACACAAAATATTGGACCCTAAGGAGAAATCGTCTTATTTATCACCTGCTCTGAAAATATTGAAGGAGATTCAAGTAATAGTATGAATGATAATTACGAGATTGCTTTTTTCTGTTAGATGTAACGAAAAAAAAAGAAATCACTGAAGCAAATTTAGCCAATTTTAGACCCTGTAAGAAAAAATACCAGTTATGGCCACCAGCATAAGCGTAGCTTAGAAGCATTTGTCAAGGGAGCTACCGTATTCAGCCTCTAGATAAGATTTTATTATTATACATATATTTTGCTCTTATTTTGTTATATAAATAAATTAAAAGCCCATGTAATAGAAAATTTTCAACAACATTTCTGATTTTGAACATCTTCTGATAGGTGAAATTCTGACTCGCATAACTCACATAACTGGATTTTTACTTTGCCAATCATAATCAATAGTTTAATAGGAAGAATCTTATGAATACTGTTAACTCTTTACTCTTACTGATATATATAAAAACTAAATTGACAGTAAGAAATGGGGAAATAACAAAATTGCTTAACAGAGTGGTCAAGAGCGGAAGTCCATGAGACAAAGAGACAAATCGGATAGAAACCAACAGCAAAATTGTCGACTGTAACGGTCCTGACTTGGTACAGGCATTTAAAAGCAATGGAGGGTTAAACCGGTTTTGTTGCTAGCCAAACCCCCTTCTATTGCAGTAGTGTCCGGTAGCAACTCAGCAGCAATTGCAATTGAAATGTTAAATAATAAATTGAACAATTGCGTTTGAATATAAAATTCAATTTCAAAATTTAAATATTTATGTGAAAACTGAGGAAGTAAATAATAACAAAAATCAGAAAATGTAGAGTATCAAGTGTAAAAAAAATTAAATTAATTCTCCGGACACAATAAAACATATAAACATGATAAACAGATTTAAAAAATCACTTTCATGTATTTTTTTAGCATTGTAAATTGTACAATAAATCATTGTAAATAAAAGAAGGTAAAGGTAAAATTCGTTTTGGATAATTTCAATATATTTTATATGTGAAAAGCATGTGCTTGATAAAAGTACAACTGAAAAAGAAACTTAAGAAGGCATTATTGCTCTTTGGAAACTCAATATTTGATGCTCTTATGGAGGGTAACTCCAAATATATAGTGATAGTTGGTATGAAGGTCATTATCAAAAATTTTATACTAAACAGAGTTTTATCAAAAATTTTATACTAAACAGAGTTCAGTGCAAAATAATAGAAACTAAAAACATCACAGAAATTCATGCCATTAATATACTGATTAAAACATCGCAGAAATTCATGCCATTTATATACTAATAAAAGCATCGCAGGAATTCATGCCTTTTACATACTGATAAAAACATCACAGAAATTCATGCCATTAAAATACTGATAAGAAACAACAAAAAAAAAATAAGGTTTGACTTCCATTTTTTAGATTTGGTCGTTTATTGGAGTACCTAAAGCAGGAGGGATATAGAGCTAGTAGAACACATTTAGATGTTTATGCAGTTAGAACAAATGCTACAGTGAAGAAACTGACTGAGATTCTTAATAAATATTGTAAAAGGAAATAGTAAAAAAAATTTAATCAGTAATGAATTTAGTTTTTACTCTAAAAAGATTAGAGATGTTAAGCCCTCAACTGAGTATTTTTTCAGAATGGCTGGTAGAATTGGAAGATCATTTGTCAATGAGTGAAGGAGACTCTTTTCAACATGTTTTTTTTTCAAATGAAGGATACATGTTCATATCACATATTCAATCTAATCGAAATAGGAAGTAAAACGGGATGTTGTTAGATCTTCCATGCAGTGACTGTAAGAAACTATTAGCAGATCTAATTTTAATTAGATTGAACACATATTGAACTAACATTTTCAAGAATACATACAAAACTATGCACAAGCTCATTTCCTGCTAAAGTTCATACTCCAAGTTTACAATTTATTTTGAGCCAGTGGCTGTATTTTTCTTAGGGTATTATGATAAATTTGAAGGATTTTTTCATCTGCTCTGCACAGAAAGGTTTTCTAAAGTTATGCTTCGAAAACCAATTTTTGACCCAAATTTTTAATTTTTGTAATTGTTTCTTTCATCTTGACCTACCGGAACCAAAATCAATAGGGTCAGTGCTACTTTTGTGCTTTCATCTGTTTTAGTGTCTGTTAAATTGATAAAGGCAGTCAGAAGTTGTCCTCAAGAATCAGGAACCAATTTTGGTCCACTTTTAAATCAAACTTTTAAATTCTGTATACATGACCTTTAACTTTGGCCTTTTTACACCAAAATCCCTATTTATGAAGCTTTCATCTGTGTACACTTACAACCAGGGTTGGGGTAATGGTAATGGCTAATCGTAATCGATTGTAATCCATTACAAAATGCTGAGTAATCGAAAGTAATCTGTAATCGATCTGATTTTCGGTTACTTGTAATCGTAATTTAATCGATTACAGTTGCTAAAACCCCTGTAATTATCAATTACTTTTCGATTACATTTCGATTACATTTTAATTTAAAGCAATATCAAGTGCATATATTGCAATACATTCATATCTGGCAGTTTTAAAACCACCTGTAATTTTACTACACACTTTAAGGTATGTTTTATTTTGGAATTTTTAGAAAAGGCCCCACATTGAAAATGTCTTCTATACAATTTTCACTTTGTCTGTCCAGAATTTCTTGTGACCACTATTAAGCAAATATCATTGTATCTATGCAGTAGTGATCTGAAATTTTATAGTGTCTAAATAACATTTACGGATTATTTTTTTGCATATCTGACCAATATATTTGGATAGCTAAACATATTTTTTCTTACAGACAAGCCCCTTTACAGTTGTATTGTATTAAATTAAAAACTGCCTTTTAGCTCTTAACATGTTTAACAAAATGAAATATTTCATAGAGTGAAAAATGATTATCATCATGATAAATATATAGACTGGACATAGTACAGCAATTCAACAATTTGCATGATTATGATGATATTTCAAAAATTATTTTATTTCTCATATCCAGACCTTTTGTTTAAATTTAGCTTCTTACTTTTAATGATTTATGACATGATTTACAATTTAGACATTAGGGTGAAATGTACCTTTTGACAGCATGTTTATACAAGAATATAATTGTTAATTGCAATTTAACCTCAGGCAGTAATCTACACCTGTCATATTTCTATAATTAAACACAAATTTAAGCCTTATAAAAACAATTTATTGATTATCAATTTCATTTATTGAACTAGTAGTAAAATTTTCATATTTTATTTATATAAATTAAACTATTTTTTTTTTTTTTTTTTTTTTTTTTGCAAAAAAGGTTTTTATTCCCCCTTTTCAGAGAAAACAAAGAAATGAACAATTATCCCTCCAACAAAAATCTGAAAAGAGTGGCCAATAAAATCTTGCCCAGTCTATATCAAGACAATCAATGAAATATGTAAAAAAAAATGAATAGAAACAAATGGATATTAATGAAGCAATAGTTCACATGATCGCTGGAACTTTGTCGCCTCTTTCCATGGTGGAAAATCCATATTTCAATAAACTTATAAACATCGTTGACCCAAAATTCCATCAAGAAAACAATTGTCTACTAAACACTTAAATCAGGTGTACGAGAAGGTTGAACTGGTCCAATGGAGTTGAGAAACCAACTGAAATCTGTCGACTTTATCAGCATGACACTTGATATTTGGTCAAACAGACAAATGCGTGGATTTCTTGGAATTATTGGGCATTTCATATCCAACTGGAAGCTTCCAATTGGTTATGAAATGACTAAATACCGAAGTTACTGTGAATTTAAATTCTGCATATGCGCATTTCGACAACTTATGTCTCTTCAGTGCAGATAAAATCTAAACGTTTGGAAGACCATAAACTCAAAGATGTTTAAAAACTGATAGAGAACAAATAGCCAATATGATCTAAATATGAAGCCAAAATCAGCTAAGGACAGAGCTTTGCATGAGGGAGATACTCCTTAGTTTTCAACAAAATTTACAAAAATTTAGATATTGTAAGGTTCCAAGTAGAATCGGCTTTCGGGTCAGCACCGAAGTACTGACCACTGGGCTGGTGAATACCCTCGGGGACTAACAGTCCACCAGCAGTATCATCGACCCAGTGGTAACAAATGACTAAATACCGAAGTTACTGTGAATTTAAATTCTGCATATGTCTCTTCAGTGCAGATAAAATCTAAACGTTTGGAAGACCATAAACTCAAAGATGTTTAAAAACTGATAGAGAACAAATAGCCAATATGATCTAAATATGAAGCCAAAATCAGCTAAGGACAGAGCTTTGCATGAGGGAGATACTCATTGACAGTAACTTCGGTATTTAGTTATTGGTTATGATCTCATGTAAAAGATTCAAAGGCAGACATACCTAACCCTGCACAAAACATTAACATTGTCATTGTAACAGTATTGCAAATGCATAACCCTAACAAATGTAACCCTTTGACAATTCAATGAACAAATGTTTATGAATCTCAGCTTTATAAATATGTTTTGCAATGCATTATGTATATTATTATATGCCTTTTAAAAAAGAATTGTAATCGAAAGTAATCGAAAGTAATTGTCGATTACTTCACATAAAGTAATCGATTGTAATCGATTACATGTGAAATACATGTGTAATCGGTTGCACAAAAATATGCCAAGTAATCGATTAATAATCTATAACATTTCAAAGTAATCGTGCCCATCCCTGCTTACAACATTCTCAAGTTATACCACAGAAATAAATTTTGCCTCAACGTTCAATTTCTCTTGACCTTTGACCTTATGAACCCTTAATCAATATGTGTCTTCTTTTGTCTTGTCATTACTTTAATTTAACCCTGAAATTTTGTTTCTTCGTAAGTTTTATTCTAATCAATAAAGGAATTCTGATGTTATGCTCCATGAACAAAACTTGTGACCTTAACCTTTAACCCACTGAGCTCAAAATAAAAATGGATCTTCCTTACCTTGAATTCTTTCATTTGTATATATTTTCATCCAATCCAAAAAGACTTTCTAAAGTTATACCTTGATACTTAAGTGTTTCATAAGGACAATAGAATAGACAACTGCATCGAGTGAGACACGACATTTCTACACTGGAGATAGTTAAATTTTCGAAGTTTTAAAGGCGAGGCTTGTGGAGCGTTGAAAATTTCTGAAAATGCAAAAATCGAGTGTGTAGAAATGTCGCTTCTAACGAGATACGGTTGTATATTTTATTTCTCTAATGATTTCAAGGAGATTTTGGTAAAAAAAAACCTTTTTCTGACGATCAAAGATAAATGTGTTCTTTGAGCGTGACGTTGAGAATTGAGAACTCTATTCCCATCAACGTTCAATCTAATAGGAATATTGATGGTTCAATATGACAGTCACTTAAGCAATGGAAGGGGAGGTTTTTGGCCCCATAGGACCTGTTTTACCCACGATTTCTTTTGAAATGCCTGTACAAAGTCAGGGACATAGCGGTCGACAATGTTTCTAGTGGTTACCATCTGCCTTGTCTTTATGCCTTTTGGACTTTAGATCTTTTTGGTAATTTTGTTATTACATCAATTTCCCGATTGTCTGTTCCTCAAAGTTGGTACCATTACTCATATTGTCTAGTGTTTTAGGGGACAACCATTTGATTTTCAAGGGGAGGCTTGGGCGATTTTGTAAATAAATAATTTAATTTTGGTGTAATCGAAAATAAATATTTTAATCCTACTTTTCATGAAAAAAAAATAATTTAATTTGTATTTGAAGAATAATTATTTTGTTGCAAATTCAAATGAAAAATTTGATGTGACATTTTTGGTGAAAATAAATAATTTGTTTGAGATTTTAATGAAAAAAATTTTTCTATGCAAAATTGCCCAAGCATCCCCCTGAAAATCAAATGGTCGTCCCCTTAGTGTTGGGATCAAACATATCATTTATATTGTTCAATAGCTTTAATAAAACCAAGGAGTGTCTTCGTCTTGCAAAGATATGTTCATAGGTAACATGAATGAAAAATCAGGCACTTTAATCATGTCTTTCATATCTTTTTAATTTTGGTGTTCTGAATGACTGATTTGTATCTGCACTGA
Organism: Modiolus philippinarum; assembly: GCA_002080025.1. Lineage (NCBI taxonomy): Eukaryota > Metazoa > Mollusca > Bivalvia > Mytilida > Modiolidae > Modiolus > Modiolus philippinarum. The sequence continues at coordinate 80,198 of MJUU01073014.1, forward strand.
AGGGTCAAAAGTCAATGCAATGACCACCTGTCAATATCAATTAACTAAATTGGAATTTTGTAATTAAAAGGCTTTTAATATATAATAGTCCTCAGACTTTCTCTTTTCAGATGTCAAAACAATTATAATACATTTATTTATTAAATAGATAATTTACTTATTATAAAATAAATCAACAATCACAAAAATAAAACTTGCATAGGGTCTTTAAAAATTACACTGTGTGGTAGACATTGCTTATTAGAATATTACAGATAGTTACATACAGGTAAATACACTTAATGGTTTTACAGTAATTACCTAATGATGACTGGTTGGCTACCTATGTAGGTCTCGTACTGACAGTTCATAATATATGTATAATTTAGTTATTTAAGTTTGATTTTTGTATAAAAAAAAGTTAAACTAGAGGAAAAAATGTAAAAGATAATAAAGGGCTACGCCCAGCGCAGCATGATACGAACGCAGCATGTTGAACACTGAAATTTGTACAAGTGTAAATTAAAATGAATGTGGACACAGTAATTTGCTGGACACAATAAGAACCTTGACAAATAAATTACCCGGACACATACTAGTGAAAATAAAAATTAGCCCTTTTCATCCCTTATTGATTGGAAAAGGTAAGAGCTAAGGAAGAACTGTCTCCAAAAAGTTATCAAGAGAAATCCAAGGAAAAAATCCTATTGAAATCAGGAGAAAATAAAAATTGGGATTATCTGAATAACTGTAATATTGGCCCTTATAGCTCAGAAACGGTAAGAGATATGCCAAATCTGTCATCATACTACTTACACCTTACGTAAAAAGAACTCCAAAGAAAAAAAATCTGATTTAAAACCAATGAAAAGAAATATTTAACATATTAAGAAAAAAATCCAGTTTTGGTCCCATTTACCCCACATAGCTCTGAAAAGGTAAGTGTTGGCATACTGGCGAAGCTTATAATAAGAGAATTCCAAAGAAAAAATCCCATCAAAACCTGTCCGTTTTTATACGACCGCAAAAATTTTGCGGTCGTATTATGGTATGGCGTCGGCGTCGGCGTCTGTGGACAGCATAACTTTGGATCTAGTGAACGGATTGTTACCAAATTTTAGCATGATGTTTGTTGGCACAATCTTAAGCCCTGATTTTAATTTCGCGTTCCCTGCCCAACCTGTTTTTGAAAAAAGAGGCAAAAAGGGGTTAAACTAGGTATTTTCGTGTCTGTGGACAGCATAACTTTGGTTCTAGTGGACGGATTGTTTTCAAATCTTAGTATGATGTTTCTTGGAACATTCTTGAGAAAGGTTTTTTTCCTTTGGTTTTTGGTCCCACCCATTTCAGAATTAGGGGCCAAAAAGGGTTAAATTGGGTGTTTTCACATATTTGACTGTAGAATCTTTATTATTTATTGGATTTTGATGGGGTTTGTTTCAGTGTGCTCGTGAGGAAATTTCCAATCTTCAGTATGCCAACGGATTTCACGTAGCATGTACCGCTCACGAGATAAATGGGGCCCAACAGGGGCTAATCTCAAAAAAATATTTTTTTTTATATTAAGTCCGATTTTGATGCAGTTTTTTCAATGGATTCCTTGTGAAAAATTACTATGGCACTCAGCTATTAGATTTTTGATAACTTGTTTCCTGTCCCAGCTATGAGGGGCTATGAGGGGCCGAAGGGCCAAAATGGCGAATTTGCAGATTATGTAGAATTTCTATTTTCATCGGATTTCAATGGAATTTTTTTCTTTGGATTCCCCTTGATCTAAGCTTTCAGATGTATGCCTACGGAATTTGCGTAGTTCTTACCGTTTCCGAGCTACAAGGGGTCAAAGGGGCCAAAATTGCAATTTCTCTAAATATGTCAAATCTTTATTTTCATCGGATTTCGATGGGATTTTTTTCTTTAGATTCCTCTTGATCTAGGCTTTCAGTAGTATGTCAATGGATTTGGCGTAGCTTTTACCGTTTCTTAGCTACTAGGGGTCAAAGGGGCCAAAATTGCAATTTTTCTAAATATGTCAAATCTTTATTTTTCATCGGATTTCCATGGAATTTTTTTCTTTGGATTTCTCTTATCCCGTCCCTAGATTTTTCATCCTCTTCCGTCGATTTCATAGAAATTTTCATGAAATCGATGGAATTGGGATGGTAAACGATGGAAATATGATGGAAAGTCATGAAATCGATGGCAAATATTTTTAACTGAAAAGACTGCCACACTTTTTACATCTTTTTCATCATTTCTGATTCCATGAATTCCATGGAAACTATGAAAAATGATGGAAATCAATGGAAAGAATTTGACTTAAACATTTTGAGGGATGAAAACGAAGGAAATCTATGCAAAAAATTTGACTTTAACATTTTTAATGATGAAAAAGGATGGCAATTTTCGACTTCGCAATTTTAGAGGATGGAAAATGATGAAATGTAGAACTTAGAATTTTTAGATGATGGAATATTATGAAAAAGTAGAACTTAGAATTTTTATGAATTGATTGCACGACTTAGAAAATAAATCTTATGAGTCGTCATTTACATTATTACATAAAAAACAAAGTATCAAACGACAAATCCAGTGTTTCATGTCAATCCAACCCTTACATTAGAAGGATCGGGGATGGTAGGGTGGTGGTTGACTTTGTACTTTTTTAGGTCGTGTTGTGCCAAATTGATCTCAGAAACATGCCCCATATTGATATACTCATGTACCGGTACTTCAAACATACCCTAAATTTATATAACAATTAACACTGAATTAAAGGACTTGTATTTATATATCATTGTTTAACTTGGCAGTTTTAAGTATAAAACATCAAAGAAATAAATTAGCATTAAGTACATATAATATTATGCATCTAAAAAATAATTACTGGTAACATGAATTATGTTGTCTCAAATTGAAATTATTGTCATTGACACCCAGTTATGTACACTATTCAATTTACATATAATTTGTTTATAGTTTTTGCATGAAATATATAAATTTTGTTGTGTTTAATATAAAACACACAAAAATTTATATATTTCATGCAAAAAGCTATAACCAATTTTTGACTCATCTTTTTACACTCATAGATTTATATCTATGGTAAACCAAAACATTGGAAGTCCCCCCACCCAGTCCTGGGGCTAAAGCAAGTCAATAAGAATAAATAAAATAGGAATGATATTCATGTGAAACTCATACAAAATAAAGAGCTACGCCGAGCGCAGCATGATACGACCGCAGCATGTTGATCACTGAAATTTCAACAAAAGTAGTTCAAAGTGAATGTGGACACAGTAAAGAGCTTGACACAATAATTAGATGGACACAAAAAGAAGCTTGACACAGTTATTAGCTGGAAACAAACTACGGAAAAAATCAACTCTTTTGATCACTTATTGATGAAAAAAACTGTAATAGCTATGCAAAATATGTTACTATCAACTAACACTTTACATCCATAGAAATAAAAAAAAATCCATCGAAATCTGATGAAAAATAAAGATTTGACATATTTAGAAAAATTGCAATTTTGGCCCCTTTGACCCTTTGTAGTCCGGAAAAGGTAAAAACTACGCCAAATCCTTTGGCATACTACTGAAAGCTTAGATCAAGAGGAATCCAAAGAAAAAAATCCCATCAAACTCCAATGAAAAATAAAGATTTGACATATTTAGAAAAATTGCAATTTTTGCCCCTTTGCCCCCTTGTAGCTCGGAAACGGTATATGCCGCGCAAAATCCGTTGACATATCTCTGAAAGCTTAGATCACGAGGAATCCAAAGAAAAAAAACCCATGGAAATCCGATGAAAAATAAAGATTTGACATATATTAAGAAAAATTGCAATTTTGGCCCCTTTGACCCCTAGTAGCTCAGAAACGGTAAGAGCTACAAAAATCCGTTGGCATACTGCTGAAAGCCTAGATCAAGAGGAATCCAAAGAAAAAAATCCCGTCGAAATCCGACGAAAAATAAAGATTTGACATATTTAGAAAAATTGCAATTTTTGCCCCTTTGACCCCTTGTAGCTCGGAAACGGTATATGCCGCGCAAAATCCGTTGACATAATTCTGAAACCTTAGATCAAGAGGAATCCAAAGAAAAAAATCCCATGGAAATCCGATGACAAATAAAGATTTGACATATTTAGAAAAATTGCAATTTTGGCCCCTTTGACCCCTAGTAGCTCAGAAACGGTAAGAGCTACAAAAATTCCGTTGGCATACTGCTGAAAGCTTAGATCAAGAGGAATCCAAAGAAAAAAATCTCATCGAAATCCGATGAAAATAAAGATTTGACATATTTAGAAAAATTGCAATTTTGGCCCCTTTGACCCCTTGTAGCTCAGAAACGGTAAGAGCTATGCCAAATCCGTTGACATATGTCTGAAAGCTTAGATCAAGGGGAATCCAAAGAAAAAAATCCCATTGAAATCCGATGAAAAATAGAAATTCC
>MJUU01073014.1:95657-119925 GCA_002080025.1 Modiolus philippinarum
TGCTGCGGTCGTATCATGCTGCGCTCGGCGTAGCCCTTTATTTAAAAAGGGCAAAGTTGGGTGTTTTCACATATTTGGCTATAAAATATTTATTATTTATTAGTATTGGATTTTGATGGGATTGCTTTCAGTGTGTTCCAAATTAAATTTCGTATCAGTAGTATGACAACGGATTTTATGTGGCATGTAGCACTCACGAGATAAATCGGGCCCAAAAAGGGACGAATCTAAAAAAAATCTTTTTTTTTTTTAAATTTTTAGTCCGATTTTGATGCAGTTTTTTTGCAATGGATTCCTTTTGAAAATAAACATAGAGCTGCACCATCTGATTTTTGAAAAATTATTTCTTCCGAGCTATGAGGGGCCGACTTGGGACAAAATTGAAAATTACCTAAAAATTTTTATTTTTCATCAGATTTCGATGGAATTTTTTCTTTGGATTCCTGTTGATAAAAGCTTTTAGTAGTATACAATGGATTTGGCATAGCTCTTACCGTTTCCGAGCTAAAAGGGGCCAGAATTGCAATTTTCTAAATTTCTTGTGAAATTTCAATTTTTCACTGGATTTTTTGGGGATTTTTTTCTTTGGATTCCTCTTGATATAAGCTTTAACAGTAGAATGTCAACGGATTTGGCGTAGCTCTTACCGTTTCTGAGCTAGAAGGGATCAATGGGGCCAGAATTGCAATTTTTTTAAATTTGTGAAGTCTATATTTTTCATCGGATTTTGATGGGATTTTTTTCTTTGGATGTCCATTTAATTACCGTATCAAGCTCTGTGTCCTCGTTCATTTTGAATTACACTTGTTCAAATTTCAGTGTTCGTCATGCTGCGGTCCTATCATGCTGCGCTCGGCATACCCCTTCATTTTACTTTTATCACATTAAGATATTAATACACATGTACAATGTGCAAGAGATATTTTTTGACCGATTCATATCAAATAATTCAATTTTTGTATTGTAAATGAATTTTTGAGGTAAAGACACAAAATATTTTCTTGTACAGGTGGTGATTATAATGGTTGTGTTGATCCAACTGCTATAACTGCTGTTTAAATACAGCTTTCTTTTTTATTAGACGGTCATAAGAACACCTTAATCTATTGCACATGTATTTTTTGGTGTATTTTTGATGTACATTATGTTTGTTATGCTTTTTAACTAGTATTGTTGAATGTTATATTGCAGTAGAGTTTTTGTGTGTGTAATTAATCACTATAAGCGTGATAAGACTAATATGTCATTCAACAAGGTAAGAAAAAATATATAATTTGGTTTGATGAAATGATACCAATTAACAAAAAGCTCGACAGTCAACAACACCTACAGGAAGACGTACAATAAAATTGCAAACAGACTAACTTCCTTTAACTAGCTGGCACTCTTAGACCCATCTTTCTAAATACGTTTTGTCATATGATTTTTTTTTAAGATAGTATTGAGGTTTATTCGTATGTTCATTATATTATAGGGAAGGAGAAAGACGAGGTTTTGGCACCCTTAAACTGGTTTAACACTATCGCCGGCTTTTGCTACTGCCGATACCAAGTCCGGCTATCGCGAGTTCCTATCCTTGTTTATGTTTGTCTGCCGTCTTCATTGGTGTTTTTCTAGTGTAGTTCAATTGTGAATTGTGGCATGTGATTGTACATTTGTAGTTTTCGACCATTGTAGATGTTTAATGTAATCCTTTGTTTGAACACGAGTTTCCAATGTAACTAAGTATCTCTCTTACTGTGTTGACAATGATGTATGTAACCAGGGACTATATAGTCCCTGAAGTAACATAGAAATACAACATATTTTAGTGTATTTCAAACCAGTTCGATAAAACCATGATTCTGTAGAATGTCAATCAGCTGGAATTTCCAGCAGTGATCATAAAAAAAAACTTTTTGGGGAGTCTAGAAAATTGGCAGATATTGCATATGGATTTCTCACAGATAATTAGAGCACCTGAGATATTTTGTAAATATCATCAGAATTTTTTTAATGTAATAAAAGTTCAAACACAGCTTCAGACAATTTACAGTATAATTCTTTGTTTGGTTTCTATTTAAAAACAAACTTTACTCATTTACAGTAATTACTACGTATTTGGTATAAAATCTGAATGCTATGCTATGCATGTCATCCAAAAAAAAAATCAAACATTTGATAATATGCATTTTCACAAAAAAATATGGGATTGAATAACATATAATAAAGGCAAAAATGGCAAACAGAACTTTAATACGGCACTATAGTTAACAAGTGCAATATATGTTCTACCCCAAAATCATGCCAACTGTAAAGAATTTACAAGGTTCACAACATACAGAAAAAAAGATATCTTTATTGTTAATTAATCACTGCATTTCAATGATCAGAATACTTTGGTAGCAAATTGAGTAATAATCATCAACATGTACAAAAATAATAATATAAAATTGTGATTGTCTGTTACTGCTTTTACATAAAACATACAAGTAAACAAAGACAAGATTGTCACTGTGAATCAGAGAAATTATAAGAAACATGAAAATTTCTTATAATAATTAAACTAATATTACTTAACATGCTTAATGTCAAATTTCAGTAGCCATTGTATTAGAATTTCCATGTTTTACATCATAAAAGGTCATCAGATTGCTACGTGTAGCCATAACTTTACCATGCCTCACATGCGAACTGTGGATCAGGCATTCCAAAGAAGGGGTTCTTCCATGCAAAAGACCTTTGCAAAAATTGCCTGGGAATTCCACATAATTCCAGGGAATAAATTCCCTGGAACTCCAGGGATTTCTCGCTGAGAATTCTGAGGAAATGGAGGGACGGTATTGGAACAGGAATTCCTGGGAAATCCTTGGATTTCTCGAAAGCCTTCAATGGTACCTGCTACACATTTTCCTTCGAATTCCAGGGAATTCTAAGGAATTAATTTTACATGCCTTTCCCTGCTTTTCTTGGGATTTCCTTGGAATTCTTCAGGCAGTTCCAAGAAAATTGTTTCATCAATCATTAAATGACAAAGTCAGACCATGTGGTGCTGTGAATGATGTACACAGGAAGTTCTCACAGTGTGTAACTCCTTCCACAATTGAAACACACATATGTAGTGTGTATCTCCATAAATTCCATAATGTAGTGTTGTTTTCTATAAACTTGCTTTATAAACATTTATTAAGAAGTACTTTTTGTTGTGGTACTAGATAAATTACTAGGCTCCTGAGATTATCTGTGTAATAAACTGCAGACCATCAAAATTTATTACAGACAGTGTGCACAGTATTTCAATAATTTACATCTTTATCATGTTTATAGTTGAAGAGCACAAATATATGATATTTTTATTCAATTAATTGAGTTGCAGAAAAATGTGTAGATACATGTATTCACAATGAGCTTTAAAATTTGGAAAAATGTGAGAAAATTAGAAAACAGTGATGATGAAAAGGTCAAGTAATTTGAATTGAAGGCATGCATGCATCGTTAAAAACTTATATATCTTAGATTTATTGGCATACCCATTTATCACATAGACTTTCACATAGACTTTCAAATTCCATCATAGCATTTGGTATTTTTTAATCCTTATTTATAACATCTCTTGCATTGTTTTCATCAAATACAATCAGAGGTCAGAATTTGAATTTCCTCTGTCATCAACATGCTTGAAATCATCATTGACTTACAAGAGTCTACATGATCAAGATTAAGGAGGAAATAAGTCTTTGTAATTCTTCACTTTTCTTCAATAGGAGAAAAGATTATAAACTTTGAAAAAGTTAAAGTCCTTGCAATTCTTGAATTTTCTTCAATGAAAGTTAAAGTCCTTGCATTTCCTGAAAATTTCTTTGAACAACTAAGAGCATTCCAGGGATTTCCCTGGAATGCTAATCAAAACAATTTTTCAAGGACTCCACATGATGTTATTTTGAAGAATTCCAAGGAAATGCCAGGAAATCCCAGGATTTCTCCTCTTTTCTTCTATGACGAGGAAAACATTTTGCAAGGGGAGGGGTTCCAAATTATTTCTGCCATTTTTATCGAATTTTTGCCCCAATTCTGAATGAAATTTAAGATTTTCCTAAGTAAATTTCTTATATTTCGATGGTTTAATTTTTGCCCTTGCAGATTTCTATATTCAACGATGATTGTGCTTTTATATATTATACTTCATTACTATCATAACCCAACTATTTCCGCGAGCGAAATTTTTCTTGACTGTGAATGTAACAAACTTATCCCAACCCGAAAATTTCCACATTCATAGTACTCTTTATGTTGAAAAGGGTTTGAAAAGAATGTGTCCATAAAACTGCAATTGTAAAATAACATTCAAATTTTCCAAGTTCCATAGACTGTTTTGCAAATCAAAATAGTGGTATAGTATGCTGATCTGTTATTCTTGTAGAACTTCTCGTTCACAAGATATGCAATTGAAGAAAAATAATATCTAAATGTTCAAAGTCAGATTGCCCCATAAAATTCAACACATTTCAATGGCAGTGTGATATAATTTAGGGCACATGTTGACAACAATCCTGCAAATTTTAAATGAAATTCAAGCATAGGTTTCAAAAGAGTTGTGTTAAGGAGGCTCACTCCTGATGTTGTTTATATCGAGGATTTCTTGAAACCTATTTTAATTTACTAAGCATTGAAGACTAAATGAAATGGTAAAAAGAAATATATAGGTCCGTGTGCTTTTTACCGAGATACAAAGCATAAAACATTTGACGGGAAATGGATTTCTCTGGATTTTCCCTTTATTTACCCAAACAAAAAAATTGAATGAATGCTATACTTTAATTCTATACTAATTCTATAGTATAGATTTGATATACATGTAGCATTTAGTATAGCAAATCACATGCTGATGAGATGCAAATGAGATAATGCTATACTACAATGCTATATCAACTCTATACTTTAATGCTATACTAAATCTATATTTTTCTACAGCCTTGGTGGGAAAAAATGCTATACCAATCCTTTACTTTTTTGATGGCCTTGACCGGAAATAAATGCTATACCAATTATATACTTTTCTGATGCAATATGTACATATGCACACCATGTGTTTTACACAACTTGTTCTGTTACATATAATATTTCAACAGAAAATATTTATCATTAATAAAGAATGTGCTCTTGAACAATGAACATCTTAATCATTTTTATTCCAATTATACACCTGCTTTAATTTGTCCCTTGGATTTTGGTTCTTGGCAATTCTGTTTCGTAATTTTGTTATAGTTACTTAATTTAAAGTATAAAAGTTTATTTCATTTACATTTTTTCTTAAATGATTACTGCATGGTATGACTATAGAAAATGAAAATTATTTAAAAGGATATTGAGTAAATATACCACAACTCATACATAAACTCAAACTGTTAATATATACTGTAGTTTTCTGTAAAAAATATGTTTAAGAATCATATGCTTTAAAAATGTCTTACTTACAGTTAATAGGTGGATATCAAGCATATCCTACATCTCAAATTTCAAAATAGCTGAAGAAACTTGTTTCCATCCTATTTCATTTTCAAGTAAAGGAAGTGCTTTATTGAGCATGCTTGAAAGGAATTGTGTAACTGAGCATGCTTGAAACTGTACCAATTGAACTGGCCTGTAATGCTATATGAATGCTATACTTTCAAACCATCTCAAAAATTAAAAGTTAAATCCTATATTAATGCTATACTTTTCTGCAAGATTTACAAAGTATACCATTAAGTATAGTATTTAATGCTTTATCAACTCTATACTTAATGCTATACCAAAAAGTATAGATTTAGTATAGAGTTAATATAGAATTGGTATAGAATTCAAATAATTTTTTGTTTGGGTATAACATTAGGATAATTTTTTTTTGTCTTAAAGCTGAGAAGTTATATCAAGAATTTTATGAAAACTTGTCAGGTGTCTTTATTTGACCTCTAGAACATATTCATGAAATAAAAAGTGGGGTCTGTGTGAAAAATTCTTTAAGTCACTGAACTGGACAAAACCAGAGAAGTTCCGAAATCTGACACAAATTCAAAAATGTGACGAGTGAGCCTTCTTCACAACATATTAAATGGTCAAAGTCCCCAAAAATGGTGTGTGATCTCATATAATGACTAACAATTTTGCAAAATTTGAACGAAATCCAAGCAGTGGTTTCTGATGTGTCCACAAGATATGCCACATTGTATGATAATACCAAAGTTCATATGCCACATTGTATGATAATACAAAAGGTTCAAAGTCAAACTACAAATTTGACGAATCAAAACTGAAGTCAAAATATGGTCTGTGGAACCTGTCTAATCCGACACACTGTGGGACCATAAAAATGTGTCGGATTATACAGGATGTCGGAATACTCAGGTTTAAAAGACATGTTAAAGCTATCTTTTGGACCAATAAATTGTGTCGGATTTGACAGGATGTTGGAATACTCAGGTGTCGGATTAGATAGGTTTCATTGTACTACAATTGTTAACTGACAATCCTTTACAATTTGAACACAATCCTAATAGTCATTTCTGACAGGTTGTATATGACGGAATGAATTCAACCGTTCTGATTGGCAAGGAGACAAAAATTAAAAGATTATAATTACAGTCAATTAACACAATTATTGCATTCCAAGTGAAACAAAATAAAAATTCATTATAAAACATGCATCACGTGTAAAATGATTAAGCGATATATTTTTGACAAAACAAAATTGAATAAAAAATTTCTGTTATACATTTACATTCAAGGTTAAGGCAAAAAATGTTTACTGGTGGTGATGATAGTAATGGAGGGGAGAGTTGATGATTTGAACTTTAATGTACGTTACATTATGAATGAAGGGAACTAAAAAAAATCATATACCAATTATAGACAAGTGGTGGGAAATTTTAAATCCTTTGATAATATTTCATACGTGATATTCTGGTGGCATTGGCTTAAAACTGGCCAAAGATTGTAAGGCTTAAAAAAAATTAGTTGTGTTTCCTGTTGGCCGACCGACCCTAGTCTAGACCCCCGACTCAAACTTTTTTATTCCAACTTCAAAAAAATAAAAAGTTTGGATACAAGACCGACCACATTTTCGTTCCCGTTTGTAAACTTTGAATATTTTTTATCGCGCAATGATGCTTTTATTAGATATTGATCATATAAGTAGCATTAATTGATCAAATTATGTCTTGTAATGCTGTTCACTCGTCCAAATCGAAGAGGAAGCCAAGAATTTTTTTTTTTTTTTTTTTTTTTTTTTTTTTTGTGGTGCCATTGTTTTCCACTTCTGGTCACAGTAAGTTCGAGAACGGAAACGGTAATTTTTCCGGGTCACTCTATTTAGTGACCGGAATCCACCAAATCACAAAAAATCGTTCTGAAGAAAAAAATAATAAAAATAAAATAAATCCGACCTACCGACCCATACTTCAGAGGACCATAACCGGAAACACAACTATTTTTTTTAGGCCTAATCTTCCACATACATGTAGAATGGTAAACCTATTTTATACTGGCCTTTCATAATTTCATTTTGAAATGTTTTAGTGTTGATTGTCACTCAGAAAAGAAAAATATAATCTGTTGCATAGAATGTCACAACTCAAGTGATTTTCAATCCTGTTGTAATGTGTTTGAAACAACCACCTTAATTTTCAAAATCACCACCTTTCTCTTGAGGCTGGTGGCTGTTTTAATCTCAACTGCTATAAATGCCAAAGCCAATGTAATTGAGGAAAACCACCATCTTTGGAAGTTGAAAATGGAAAACACTACGTCTGGTAATTTAATGACAAATAATGTGCCCTAAGGCTAAAATAATACTCATTTCAAAAATTAGTTCAAAAGTAAATGACATTCAGGCCTTAAATTTTGCTCAATTTAAAGTGAACAAATCAAAGGAAATTGTACATCCAGTTTCTACTGTGTTTTGAAAAAATACATTTTTAAATAATATTCATTAAATGATCCAGGGTCTAAAGAGATAATATAGAACATTCTTATGATTTTTCCATATAACTTTGTTACCCATTTTTTGTTAATTACTAAAAAGCTTCTGATATACCTGGTCCTTTTTGCCATGAGCAGAAACTATATGTACAGTAACTTCCATATTTTGTTATTTTGACGACTTTTCAAGCAGCGATTCAGAGAAAAAGGGAAACTGACTATATATTTCTGACATTTATCGACCTCCCTTGAGAGAAACCCATCTACAATAATCCCCTCGTAATGAGATCTGGATCATTTTCGTTGTAATCTTTATTTATTGGAATTTTGATATTGCATCCTTCAAGTGCCCAATATTCACACTGTTCATATCAGTTTCTGACAAATCTTTCAAAATTTGCAATAATTTGTCTAAAGTTGCAGCATGTCCAGTTTTATTCCTCCATTTTACTAGAAGAAGAAAACAATTGTCTTTCTGATTATTTGTTTTTATATTTTCCACATCTACTGCCTGGTAGCCTAATGATAAACCAAGCTGAATAAGATAATCCGAATTTATTGCTTTACTAATTCTGTGAAGATTTATATCCTTATCCAAGTATTTATCTTTGTGAGTTTGGAAGCCCGATCCTATCCATTCATCTAAAATACAAAAAATATGATAACTGAAAAGCAAATGCTAGTCATTAAAGTTGAAATTATGCGTTCATTTTTCAAAGTACCTATATGTTAGTTCAAACCATGTTTTTCATTCTGGTACAAAATTCAGATAAGGGCTGTTCCAGAAAAATTGACATGGGGGGTTCGAAGGCACTTTTTATTGACCCCAACCACCCATAGAATTCTTCCCCATACGTACAATACAAAAGGATGAAGAAAACACAACCACCCACAGCAATTTATATAAAGTGCCTTCAAAGGGTTCCAGACCAACATTTCTGGAACATCCCTAAACAGATCGAGACAACAACTGTAAAGAACACTTAGGAGCAGAGACAATAACTGTAAAGAACATTTATAGGAAAAGAGACAATGACACATTCCCCGTTTCCCCGTTTCCCTTCTTTTTCCTAATAACTATAATTGTAAAGAACATTTAGGAACAGAGACATAAACTGTAAAAAGAACATTTTGGAACAGAAACAATAACTGTTAAGAACATTTAGGAACAGAGACGAATAACTATAACTGTAAAGAACATTTAGGAACAGAGACATAAACTGTAAAAAGAACATTTAGGAAAAGAGACAATAACTGTAAAGAACATTTAGGAACAGGAGACAATAACTATAACTGTAAAGAACATTTAGGAACAGAGACATAAACTGTAAAAAGAACATTTAGGAGCAGAGACAATAACTGTAAAGAACATTTAGGAACAGAGACATAAACTGTAAAAAGAACATTTAGGAACAGAGACAATAACTGTAAAGAACATTTAACCAGAGGCTTGCATATAAGCCTGATATGGAACACCTGGTACTACATGTAGTAGCTTTTCCCACAGGGTTTAATGAGTGATCTGAGGTGACAAATAACAAGTTTAAAAACCATTCACATTTAAATGCCTGGTTAATATCAATTTGATGTATGAAACAGTTGTCAGAATGCACAATTTACAACATATTCCCATGAAGTTCTTCATTAAAATAAATTCACTGTATATTTCTGACATATATCGACCTCTCTCCAGAACAGTACATCTACACTACTCCCCTAATAATGAGATCTAGGTTATGGTCGTTGTTATCTTCATATATTGGAATTATGATATTGTATCCTTCAAGTTCTCAATATTCCCACTGCTCATGTCACTTTCTGACAAATCTTTCAAAATTTGCAATAATCTTTCTAAAGTTGCAGAGGAATAATCAGAGACTGTTGTGAAACAACGTCAGTAGAATATCGAACGAACAAAGGAGTTATTTTTCAAAAACTGCAAGTCTAAAGACAAGGCCAAAACGAGAACACAGAAAACAATGGCGCTAGACAGCTACTAAACACAGAAGCAAAAACATTACCAAGTGACCAAGTTTGGTTCCAATTGGCCTTGTTGTTTTTAAACAGTATATATCACATCAGATGTTTTCATATGGGTTCAATTTCAAGCTATGTACCAGCTGGCAACCATCATGGATGATGTGCAAAGCTGACAAACACATTTTTCAAAGAACCACTCAAGACTATTGGTTCCAAGAGGTATTCATATTTCAGAAAGATAAATATCTTAAATGATTAACAAGTTGGTTAATTTCAAACATAATGGTCAACATGGTCAAGTTCATGTCAGGAAAAACTCTTTTTTTCACAGACACGTCATATCTCTGGATGATGTGGTGATGATGTAGTGACAGGAAAAGGCTTTCTTAAGGGATGTAAGAAACAAGCTGAATATATCCCTATTTTTTTCTGGACTTTGAAATTTGTCACCACGGAAACTTCATGATAATCCCTGTGCAGCTCTGCAAATATAAGTAAATAAAATCAGAACAATGGACTATAACACAATCTAGTCGATAATGAGGTAAATTCGAACAATAAAATGGAACACACTCTGATCTATAATGAGAATGCATTAAACCAACTGCATGAAACACATTCTGGTCTATCATGTTTTAATTAAGACAACTGTTTGGAAAACACACTGGTATATTAGGGGTATTAGCGCACTAAAATTCATTGTGTATCATGAGATTTTTGGAAAATACTTTGGTCTAGAGCTATTGTGAGAGTTAATTAGAACAACTCTATGGAACACACTTCTGTCTATCATTAAGGTGTCTGAATGTCCAGTAGAACTTCACTAGATTGGAACATGATTAACAATAAATTCAAAGAGTGTAAGAAAATTGCTGAAAACATTAAACAAAAACAGCCACATTTTAATATGGGATTATTTGAAAACCAACTGAGATTTCCAGAAATATAATTCTTTTAATACATTTATCAAAATTTAATGACTTTTCCTAGGGATTTAAGGACTCAAACTACAAATAAAAACTATAGCATGGCGTTGTCGGAAGGGCTCTGCAATTTAGATCCTGAAACTCGGGACAAAAGTGAAAAAGCAAACAGGAGGTTGACAAATTTTAAAGCCACTGACACACATACATGTACAACTTACCATTTCCAAGCTCCTGACCAAATTTCAAATCATTCCCTCCAGTCGAAACCAAGAAATCTGTGACAGAAATTTGGTTTTTAGTAAAAATTCGAAGTAGCGGCAAACAAGAAGTGGGCACCCGACAAACTTGAAAACTGCTTACACAAAACAACTCATCATTTCAAAGCATCAGTCCAAATTTCAAATCATTCCCTCTAGTAGCAGCCAAGAAATAGGTGACGAAAAATTGGTTTTAAAAATTCTCAGCAAACAGGAAGTGAGGGCCAGACAAACATGAAAATTGCTTACACAATACAACTTATCATTTCATAACTTCAGACCAAATTTCAAATCATTCTCTTAAGTAGAAGCCGAAAAAATTTTGATGGACAGACGGACGGACGGATGGACAGACAGACAGACAAAGTGTAAACTATAAGGCACCCGCATCTTGATGGGGGCCTTAATTATAAATCATCATTTTCAAAATCTCCAAACTGCAACACTTACCAACTGTTAAAGATGGAACCGGATTTGTATGTCCTTGATTTTTACGACTTAATATGTTTGATGCCTCTGAAACAGAAACAAAATTCTAATTAAATGATATAAGGCATGTACGTTTTCATAAACTTTGTGATGTTTGTTTGCATTTTAAACATAATAAAACTAATTGTGATACATGAAGAATAATATCCCAGTATTTCAACAAAGGAAAAATTTTGGTCAATCACCTAACAATACTGAGGTATTATTCTACATGTATCGCAATAAATGGTTTTGCTAATACAAGTATGGTACATCCTCAGCACATTGTTCAAAGGTTTGATTGGGGGAAAAATGACAGAAATTGTCTGTGTATAAGCATTGTTAAGTCTACTTTCTGCCCTCACGACAACCTTCACTAAACTAGAGGTTCAGAGACTGAGCCTGTATCGCTCACCTGACAAAATGCTTCTATGCCATGCATGAACAAAAATGATGCTTTTTTACCACTGGAGTCTAATGTTTAGCTTGTTTTTTTGTAAGATCGAAATGAAATGAGCATATTTTATAAACTACCTTCCATATATCATTCCTGTAAAGTTTTGTTAAATTTCCTTCAGTCGTTTCAGAGGAGAAAATGAAAATGTGATTTTCCCATAGGGTCCAATCGTAAACCTAAGGGGACAGTTTTGGTCGAGTCAGATTATTTATTTTCAACATTTTTCGGGTCAGAGGAGAAGATGAAAATGTGATTTTCCCATAGGGTCCAATGTTAAACTAAGTTCCATGCTGGCGGCCATGTTTTTTATTGGATCCAATCAAAATGAGCAATCTTTGTTAAGGACCTTCCATACATCATTCCTATAAAGTTTGGTTGAATTTCCATCTGCCATTTCAGAGAAGAAGATGAAAATATGATTTTTCCCATAGGATCAAATGTTAAACCTGAGTTCCGTGCTGGCGGCCATGTTTTTTATCTTACTGGAACTAAATAGCAATCTTTGTTAATGACCTTAATTCAACATCATTCCTGTAAAAATTGGTTGAATTTGCTTCAGTCATTTTAGAGAAGAAGATGAAAATGTCATTTTCCCACAGGGTCCAAAGTTAAAATATGTTCGGCCCTGGCAGCCATGTTTTTTTATCGGATCGGTACTAAATGAGCAATCTTGTTAAGGAACTTTAGTACATGATTCCTGTAAAATTCGGTTGAATATGCTTCAATGGTTTCAGAGGAGCAGATGAAAATGTGATTTTCCTATAGGGTCCAATTAATGTTAAACTATGTTCCATACTGGTGGCCATGTTTTTTATTGGATCAAAACAAAATGAGCAATCTTTGTTAAGGACCTTCCATTTATCATTCCTGTAAAGTTTGGTTGAATTTCCTTCTGTAGTTTCAGAGGAAAATGTGAAAATGTGATT
The DNA here is from genome assembly GCA_002080025.1 of Modiolus philippinarum. Classification (NCBI taxonomy): domain Eukaryota; kingdom Metazoa; phylum Mollusca; class Bivalvia; order Mytilida; family Modiolidae; genus Modiolus; species Modiolus philippinarum. Next base: position 108,607 of record MJUU01073014.1, read on the forward strand.
TTTGCCATAGGGTTCAATGTTAAACTAAGTTCCGCGCTAGCGTCCATATGTCTTTTATCGGATCAGAACCAAATGAGCAATCTTTGTAAAGGACCTTCCATACATCGTTCCTGTAAAGTTTTGTTGAATTTGCTTCAGTGGTTTCAGAGGAGAAGATTAAAATGTGAAAAGTTAACAGACGGAGGACAGACAACGGACACCAAGAGATGACAAAAGCTCACATGGCCTTTGGCAAGGTGAGCTAAAAATAGCCCAAAACCAAAAGTTTATCAAAGGGGGTTTGGAACTTTCAGAACCTTATACATATAATATCTTAGAAATTTTTATCACTACACAAATTATGTATATAATATAATGAATTGCAATTTTGTACGCCCATCTAATGATGGACGTATTATGGTATACCGATGTCCGATTGTCCGTCCGTCCGTCTGTCCGTCCATCTGTCTGTCTGTCTGTCTGTCTGTCCATCCGTCCGTTTCATATGTCGCACTCTAACTTGACAAGCATATGGCTGATTCACTTCAAACTTTTAATAGGTATTTGGTATGATGGCCTCACAATCTGTATACTTTTTCGTGAAATTTCGATTTTTCTGGCAAGAGTTATGGGACTTCATTCGTTAATTTAAAGGCAATTTTTTACATGTCGCGCTCTATCTTGACAACCCTTTTGCCAATTCGCTTCAAACTTTGTAGAGGTATTGGGTATGATGGCCTCACGATCTGTATACTTTTTCATGGAATTTCAATTTTTCTTGCAAGAGTTATGGGATTTTATTCCTCAATTTTCAGGCAATTTTTTACATGTCACGCTCTAACTTAAGATTCCTTTGGCTAATTCACTTCAAACTTTGTAAAGGTATTGGGTATGATGGTCTCACGATCTGTATACTTTTTCATGAAATTTCAAGTTTTTGTTGCAAGAGTTATGGGACTTTATTCGTCAATTTTAAGGCAATTTTTTACATGTCACGCTCCAACTTGACAACCCTTTGGCCAATTCTCTTCAAACTCTGTAGAGGTATTAGGTATGATGGCCTTACAATCTGTATACCTTTTCATGAAGCTTGAGTTAAGGGACTTTATTCGTCAATTTTAAGGCAATTTTTAACATGTCAACTCCAACTTGACAACCCTTTGGCCAATTCTCTTCAAACTTTGTAGAGGTCAAACTTTGTAGAGGTATTAGGTATGATGGCCTTACAATCTGTATAGCTTTTCGTGAAGCTTAATTAGGCAGTCATAGGTGCTTCTGAATTAGGAACCCCTTACCTTAATCACTAAACCCTTAGCAAAATTAAATGCATTTATAACACATTTTATTTCCATTTAATTCCTTACCATCTGAAACACATTTATAACACATTTCAAATAAATCAGCCCATTTTGTCTGAACTAAACTTTGGGAAAAAAGGCATTTAAAAAAGCATTTTCCATTGCAAACACATTTATTTCACATTCGAAACACATTCTTTAAGCATTTATTTCCACGAAATATGTAAATGAGATTAACCATTTTTATGACATCATTCAAAAATGTTTTATAAATGCTTCTTTTATCACAGCATTTATTTTCATACACAAATCAATGTTTTTAAAATGTCTTTAAAATGTACCAAAAAAGGGGGGTCAATCATGTCAAAATGTAAGCACTAAGGTGTGTTGCACTATACAAATACGTCTGTGAAAAGCTTTGATTGAATTAACATGTACAAGAAAGGATTTTATGTTTATAGTAAAAGATATACAAGGTTACAGAAAAGACAATAACACATTGTGACATCCTGTACGAAATAAACCAACCGGCTAAGACACGGTTTACACATGGAATCTTGTAACTAAATTCCGTGTCTGACAAAATAAATTCTATATCCTGCTAATGTTGAAAACCCGTGCGGAAATTCAAAATCCATACAGGTAAGAGCCGGGTTTTTGGCCGAAATATGCAAATTAAGCCGTATGGATTTTGTAAAGCCGTGTCTTCTAAATCCGTGTCTAAACCTGTGTCAGAATCCGTGTCTTAACCTGTGTCAGGGCGTATAATATTGTTGTTATAACTTGTGCACAATCCCTTTGCTTTTGAGCAATAAAATAAGTTTAATTCAATTCAGAATCCTTGTCTAAACCCGTGTCAAAATCCTTGTCTAAACCCGTGTCAGAATCCGTGTCAAAACCCGTGTCCCAATATGCACCTGTCAATGGCATGCATTCTCATGATCAGTGCTCACCACCCCTTTTTTTCAAGGGTGTACATTCACATCCATTAGATGGTAGCTAATGCCTGCTGTCTAGGCACTTTTTATTACATGCATAGTCAAGCGTTAAAATCATTTATCATGCATCTATACTGCTCATATAACTTTGTAAATATTCAAAAAAGGTATAATTAAACATGCATAATACTATACAAAAATATATGTATAATCCATCCAATCTATCTTCAGAATTGCAGATTCCATATAAATTAAGAATATATTCCTCAATGTGAAACTTTTTGGATTTAATTTTGCACATAGATCTGTAGGCAAATTTTTCATCTTCAGCAAATCCACAAAGAAGTTTGGGTTACTTAGCTTCCTGCAGGTTACACAGTTAATAAATCCTCAGTTCTGAAATACACAAAATTTACCACAAAGAATCAATTCCTTTTAATAACCATTCAAAGCAAGGACATTATAAGTCATTGTTCAAAAATATATAATTTTATTTGCTTTAACATTATACCAGTTGAAACTGAGTCATATATGTTCCTTATTTAAAATTAAAGATATCTTAAAAAATCATTAAAACCTATAATATATTGTCTTTTCTAAACAAGAAAAATATACTTATCTGATGAGGTTTTCAACAGCCACCATAATACACATGCACATCCAACTGATAAGTATGTCAGAAAAAATACCGCCTTTTTTCAAATGTATAGAATATAGTCCCTGTTTATACTTAATTAAATCACCATTAACATTTCAATTTTTTCCATTTAGACCAATACAAAGAAAAAAACATTAAAACTATATTCAATAAATCAAACAAGCATTTAAACTAAATTAAAAAAAATTAAGATGTTAACTGTACTGGTATATTCATACACCATCATGTACACATTACACACATTTGACATAACATTCACAGCTGTTCAGATAAGGATCATTTCATTTCCTGGCCATTATGTAAACAGCATGTGTTACATGTATAAATAGTAGATCTCCATTAACCTAATACTGGGACAGTTAGTCAATATCTAAAAACAATTATAATTATACTGTAAGGTGTATTGAAAGTGAAATTTAAATGAAGTGTAATTTGAAGAAATTTTACAAAATTTAATCAAGATATATACCTTACTATTGAATATTAAATATAAGCTGTAAAAAGCTGCCCTTCATCATTGAATGAATGGGATACAGCTGCACAAATATAATAATAATTTTTTTTAAAGATAATATTTTTTTTTTTAATTTCAAGTTAATAAAGAAGGGTCATTTAGGTTATAATTTTTAAAATCTGAATTTTTGAAGCCATCTATAATTGTGAAATGCACGAGTTAATAATATTACTTGTTTTACATGCAAAATTCTAGGATGCAATATATAATTAGAGTTGTAGGTGCTCTTTATATATATTATACATTTTAGATACTGCACATAATAAGGAACATAGATATATAAATAGTAAACCATTTATTTGAAAATAAATGCTCTTGTAGATGAATGCTTTATAAATGTTCTACAGGAAACCATTCCTCGCCATTTTTCGAATGAATGCTTTATAAATGCACATTTCTAACACATTTTTGTTATAAATGTTTAATAAATGGACTTTTAAAAAATGGTTTTACTCTGCATTGAATGTGAAAAATGTTATTTTAATGCTTTATAAATGAAAAATGCTTTTCAAATGCTATTAAAATGTCTTAGAAATGCCTTTAAAGCATTTATTTTTACTAAGGGAAGGCCTTTAGGTGACGACGGGTGTATCATGCGACTTGGCACAGCTGTTTATTTAATTATATTTTAACATCTACATGTATGTTAAATCAATAACAATTATAAACGATAATCATTTTCTTTGTATTGACCATGTATTGTTTTGTAGCAATGATTATTTTGTAATTATACTGATGAAATTTTTGATGCTTTGATTATTTTGATTAAAAAATTGTCTCAATATTGTCTGTTGCTAAAATCCGAGGGGTCTAAAAGTGAATAATTCTGGTGTCGGTTGGTTCATGTACAATTTGATTATTTCCTACCTATCCTTTTTATTTTTTCATGTGTTCATAATGTTTTAAATGCAGTGTTTTCCCCAGAATTTTTTTAATGGATGGTGGGTGTGGGATTCATGATTACAACGCGCCGCGTCGCAAGGGTATGCGTAAGAGCTTTACCTTGTTTCGCATCGTCACCATGATAAAATCAGTTTTTCAACAGAAATACTGGTTTTGACTGCCTCATCATAAACAGTTGTCAATGTATATTTGTTCCTCATTTCAAAAGTTCCTTTGGAACAAATATTATAAACATTGGCATAATATTTATTCCATCTGGAACATTAAGTCTGTTAGGCACAAGTACAAAATGTATTATGAAGGAACAAACAGCATGCATCTCATAAGTTCCAGGTATTTGGATTATGTAGCTTTCTTTAAAAGTCACAAGTAAGGTCACAAACTTTACTCTACTTTTAACTATATAATATGATGTAATGCAGTCAATATGGTTTGTAAGTAGAACAATATTTTGTAAAACTAAAAGCAAATAAGGTCAAAACATTTTTGTTTTTGTTTTTTTATTTTGATTATAATATCTTATGTAAAAAGTAATTTCTGAGGATTATTTTCATATCACAGTATTGATAAAAAAAAATAAAAATAGCAAACATGAAAAATAAGGGGGAGGCAACCAGACATGTTTTGTAAAAATGAACTGTACATTCATAAAAATATTCACAAAAATTGGGAAGTAAATACCTGTGTAGATATGCTAATCACTCATTTAAAGGCATTTCATTGTAAATAAGCATACAGATAAGGTCTGATTGACCAGGTCAATTTAGTTCATTCAGCCTCTCAAGTAAACAACATGGCGTCACGTGCATGGCGTTTTATAAATTTTTGACACAGTTTTAATAAATAGGGACTTTTCATCGATTTGTGGAGATCTTCATATCAGTTCTTCATTCAATAAACCTTAGCTATAATATTTTAATAACTATCACATATTTTAAAAGGAGTTATTAATTTTTGACAAATTGTGTTGAAATTTTTCCCTCGAGTGTGCCTCATTTGTAATGATCTATATTTAGACGTCTAATTAAAATGCCAACCAGGAAGCCTGTTAAACATTTAAAACATTGCAAAAACAAAAGAAGATTTATGAGACACGTTAATTCTAAGACAAATAAATACTGCAATGACATGATTGATGAACCCCCGGGATGAACCATGATTAGATAGATCTAAATTTTGACCCTGCTACATTGTTGACTCGTGCTGTTTTACACACGTGGTTTTACACATATACTAATCAGGTGTAAATCATTAACAGCAGCAATTAAACATTCACAGGAAACACCATGATGTGATAATGATACCACTTTATCTGAAATCTATTTATAGATTACAACAACAAACTTTTAGCACGTGGCGGCATGCATGGCGGGGATGTGTAATACATAGCGGCTAGAACTCAATGGATCGCGGTACCGCTATGCAAAAATGGGCTAGGGAAAACACTGAAATGCATAATTTAATTCTTAATTTATCTTGTATATTACAGTGATTTCCCTACAAGATTGGTTGGCGCTGAATACAGGCCACAGTCACAATGACAAAAAGGTGATTTTTCTCCCAATCTGTGCACCAAAATTCCTAATTGCAAATCTTATGTCAAGAGTTCCAAAATTCCAATGTCTTATGTATCAGAACAGGTTCCTTCTTATTTCTGTTGCTTCTTTGTGGATTAAATAATCAAAGTTGTTTATACTTTAGTGATAAAGACATGTTACAATGACTTTCACAATAGTGGTCTGTAATTCAATTGTTGTCACATTTAATCAATGGGGAGATATCTTTGCAACATGTTTACAAAAGAGTTGTATCTATATATTCCTCACTAGGTCACTGTTTTATTTCCTTTTTATATATAAATATAATAATACATACAAAATAAATTTCAAATACCTAAGAAAACAATTAAAATAACATAAACTTCAGATTTTAGTTATTATTTTTACCCTACCTAGGTGAGCAGCTTCTGTGTCAGTGACTGGATTCTGTTCAGATAACGTCGCTGAAATTTTATTTTGATGAATGGCAGGTATGTCTGTTACATCATTATTTCTGTTCACAATTTCTGAATGACCACCAATGTCACACCTACTGTATTGACTTAGATTCATTTCTTGACGTTTACCACTCAGAACAATTTGTGAATGATGATCAGTCCCAACATTAGCACTTGGAATAACCTGTGATGATTGCCTGTGATAAGCACTAGTATCTTGAATTTTATGAGTAATCTGATTATTTGCATCATCTTTGCATGTTTGCATTGGAGTAGCTTGATCACTATTATTAATTTCTTTCAAAACTGATTTTTCACTTTGTTTTCCGATGTTTCTTCCGTCTTCTAAAATGTTTAAATTTTGTCTACCAATTGCAAACTGGTGTTGTTGATTTTTGACCATTTCTTCATCTTTTGCCTCATCTGGAAAAATCTCATCTCTAAGACTCCTGTAAATCGTCTTCTTCGTCATGTTTTTAAGAATATATTGAATTCCAACTCCCTGTTGAAGTATTTTATCACTAGGAAAAGTTCTCCTTTTTTCCTCTGGGAATTGCTTATCATAGTAAAAGTCTGGAAATCCTCTGACATATAGTAAAACAACTTCTGGTATATTATTATTATTGATAACGATTCCAGGGCTTCCTGACGCCCCACCAACAAACTTGCATTTAAGAACTAACCTTTCTGGCTTGTCTAATTCAGTATAGCCATTTTCCCAACCATTTCTTTGACAAAACCTCTCTAGGTCCTTTAAACGCTTTTCAGAGGGTTTCCATAAACCAATGCCCCCATTGATTTTTTTCTCTTCTCCTCGATCATGACTTATAAGAAAAATCTTTTTGTCCATGTCAGATTTAAGCTCAAGACCACGAAATTTTTTCAACGGTTTTGGAAAAGGTTTATTTTTGTTCTCCTTTAGTTGTAAAATAGCAAAATCTAAACTCTCATCATAGTATAAAACCCTTTGTTCTACTTTAAACACATTGTCAGAATTCTGTATATCCCCCTTACTGTTATATTCAAAAATAACATCAATTTCTGAGAGTTTTGGTTCATGCAATCCACCAAACATGGGATGATCTGTAAAAAAATAGTAAAGATTACTTGAACCCAATATCTCAGTAGTTTTGTTACATGTTAGAAATAAGAAGGTAAACGGGGAATGTGTCAAAGAGACAACAACCTAAAGGGGAGTAATAACAACTCAAAGCCACCGTAAGATCTTCAGTGAACGGTGAGGAAACCCCACACCCAATGACAGGTCAATTGTAAAAAACTAAACTGAAAGAACTAAATATACGGACATAAACATGAAATCACAAAAGACTACTAGCAGTTAACGGACATGCCAGCTCCAGACCCATTACCATCTGACAAATTAAGTTATGAGTACATTTGGGTAAAATTAATACCTATCAATGTCAGACACATGAAAATGTCTATTCTAACAGAAAGGAAAATTAGTACTGGTGCATTATATGATCCCCCATCACGTTTCACGGAAGTTCAAAGTTTCAAGGGGCACAACTGAAGAACTCCTTGGACCTCTGAACCCAAAATCTAACTCAGCTTCTAACTTTGCAATGCTATATAAGGGACCACATTTTAGCTGTTTGATATTCACAAAGTTCAGAAAAGTACTTCCTAGTTTTGGCAAGTAAAAATTGTAGCTCACTTACCAGAAAGGGCAAGTTGGTCAAAAAGTTAATGTCAAACCCTGTGATTGCAAAACCCTATGTTCGCAAAGTTTAGGCGACCTAAATGAACTAAGTACACTAATGAAAATCTGACCCACTGTCGTGACAGGTGCCATTCAGACACTCAAAGCCTTTACCTGTCAAAGTTTCAAAAAATTCATGAAAAAGTTATGAAATTATGATCTTGTAGCCAAAGGTTTTGGGATGATGAAAGAACAGACAAATTGAAGGATTCCCCTATTTCTTCGTTACAGCCACCTTATTAGCGGGGGTATAAAATCCAAAGAACTTGTTGGAGTCACATTGCATTTTTAACAGATATACAGTTCTAAGAAAGACAAAAGATTTTGCACCTTAAAAAGCAAGGACATCAATAAAAAAGTTTCTCTTTCATTTAATGTTAGTGTTATATGATGTAAGTATTACGGACCATAATTTTATTTAAGAAATAATTCATGTTCACCGGTGGTTTGTTGGAGATTTACATATGGGTGGCCATTATTTTCGTTAATATTTTACCTAGACCGTAGTGTAGCAGAGCGAGGGGTAAAATAAACAAAAATAATGGACACCCATGTGTAAATCGACTACAAACGACTGGCGAACATGAATTATTTCGATTCTATTTCGATTCTAATATGACATTTAATGACCTGCGCGGATCTATAGTGTACACGTAAAGACTTTGATGACATCGTTATTGGAGATTTTCATATGGCTGGTTGTCATGGTTTCCATATTAGAATATCTCATAAAACAATATTTAATATGACATGCTTATAATGCTTTCAGACTACTAGAGGTGTAAAAAGTGATAAGCATATTAGTAATATGCGACAAGGAATGACTTTTTAACTACTTCCACTGCAAAAAGTCCATTTTGCCATTGTGATGGCACGAAAAAAGGCAACACTGTCCGACAACATCACATTCAAAGAACACATACTCCGTTTCTGATGTAATGTTTACAGTTTTGTTTGTGGCATATTGATAACATTCTATTACTGGAAAGCCAAATATGGTGATTATTATAGGTAACAAAAGGTCTCCTAAATACAAAATGTACTGTATTAATTGTCCTATTAGAATCAAAATAATTCATAGAGACTCCAGCCTACCTTTGATTTACACCTGATGCTGGCTATACATGTTGTTTGTAGTCCCTCGTTTACACTCGGGATAAAATAATATGACATAAATTGCCAGCTTGGTGTAAAACAATGATAAACTGAAGTTTAGGAGACTTATTTCTTAAATAGACTTATACTTACAAATATTGTTTCTTACAACATGATATGCTGTGATAATTTTATCATGACCAACTCTCCAGCATGTCCCAGTTTCCGATGATCCACGTATGAATCCAACTGATTTAGATACATCCATTAATATTTCATTTTCTTTGTAGGTAATCACAAATGTTGGTTCAATGTTTGCTAAAAAATAATGAAAAATTATTATTATAAGAATTTTACCACTTAGTAGTAAACTTAATGTGTAGAGTCATTTCCATCTTTAACGAAAGAAGTCAAAAGATGTATATTTTTGCTTACCAAGAGTGTTCATATACAGATTATTTAACATAAAATAAGCCTTAATATACACTTGAGTCTCTAAGGCCTTGTGCATCATGAATACCCTGTACCTCATTTCTAAGATTCGTTGGTACTTAAGAAAATTAAAGGGTAATCACCAATTCAAAGAAATAAGTTGTTGGACAGCTGAAGGATATGTTGTGGCTAATCGGGACTTTCGAGATAAGAACTCTCATGTAACTGAAGACGGAAACCATCTCCTCAAATACCAGTACGAAGGATAACTTGATTCCAGATCTATTGAATAGAAATATATACCATCTAAAAACAAATTGTTAATGAAACTGAAGTGTACTTCTAATTTGTCCTTTACGACAATTATTAAACTAAATTTTAATTGATGAAAAACAATTAATTTGAAGCACTATAACAGATTAAATTTAAATCATCCTTAGCTCAACAGTGTTAATTAATTAGTGATTCCCTCTCAAGGTATTGATGTATTGAATTTTTTTGTATAATAATAGATATGTTTCCAGACAAAACACAACTCAAAAGTCCCATATTGAAAGCAAATAGAAAACTAGAGGTACTGTGGCCTGGAGGGCCACAAAATGATCCCCACTCCCCATGGGAGTAGAAGATCCCTTCTATAATTTGTCACAGAAATAGTTATAATTGAACAATTCCCGGTAAACAGGAAGTAGACGGTCGGCAATCCTGAAATCGCTACTTGTAGTATAGGACATCATTATAAATTCAAGTTGCAGTGATGAGTAGTTACTGAGAAAACTGTTACCAAAATTTTCTAAGATTGACATAAGATCTCGAAATTAACTAAGTCGGAAAACAGGAAGTAGATGTCTGGCAATCATGAAATTGCTACTAGTAAAGGACATCATTTTAAACTTGCATTCAAAATTTCAAGTTGCAGTAATGAGTAGTTACTGAGAAAACTGTTATGAAAAGTTTCTACGATTGACCAAAGACCTCGAAAATTAACTAAGTTGGTGAACAGGAAGTAGATGTGCGGCAATACTGAAATCGCTACTTGCAGTATAGGACATCGTTATAAACTAGCATAAATAAAGGGCTACGCCGAGCGCAGCATGATACGACCACAGCATGTCGATCACTGAAATTTCAACAAAAGTAGTTCAAAGTGAAGTGTGGACACAGTAAAGAGCTTGACACAAAAAGAAGCTTGACACAGTTATTAGCTGGAAACAAACTACGGAAAAAATCAACCCTTTTGATCACTTATTGATAAAAAAAACTGTAAGAGCTATGCAAAATATGTTACTATCAACTAACACTTTACATCCATAGAAATAAAAAAAAAATCCATCGAAATCAGATGAAATATAAAGATTTGACATATTTAGAAAAATTGCAATTTTGGTCGCTTTGACCCTTTGTAGCTTGGAAAAGGTAACAGCTACGCCAAATCCTTTGGCATACTACTGAAAGCTTAGATCAAGAGGAATCCAAAGAAAAAAATCCCATCAAAATCCAGTGAAAAATAAAGATTTGACATATTTAGAAAAATTGCAATTTTTGCCCCTTTGGCCCCTTGTAGCTCGGAAACGGTATATGCCTGGCAAAATCTGTTGACATATCTCTGAAAGCTTAGATCAAGAGGAATCCAAAGAAAAAAAATCCCATGGAAATCCGATGAAAAATAAAGATTTGACATATTTAGAAAAATTGCAATTTTGGCCCCTTTGACCCCTAGTAGCTCAGAAACGGTAAGAGCTACGCCAAATCCATTGACATACTACTGAAAGCTTAGATCAAG
>MJUU01073014.1:149429-172044 GCA_002080025.1 Modiolus philippinarum
TGTCAACTAAAGGTGGAAACATGATTTGCTTACAAAGTAAGCAGGGCACTGAAAACTACAATAACTTTCCTTTTGAATTTGGAAAAGGAAATATGTTTGAGAGTTTTTGTAAAATATACATTTCCTGCTTTTGAAACGTCATGTTTGGCCAGATTTGGGTAGGGTGACTGACAAAATTGATTGTATATCAGCAAAATGATAGACCTTCTAAACTACCAGTCAAATTGCTACCAAGATTAGTCACAGTGGTCCTTAATTGTCCCCTCTTAAAAAGATGTCTGGCAAGTCCTTATCTCATCTAGAATTGCTGCCAGCAGGGAACATAGTATAACATTGAACCCCATGAAAAAGCATTCAAAAGTCCTCTTCTAGTACAATTAGAACCAAAACTAGGACGGATCCATTAAAAAAGTATACATGTACAGTAGGTTCCTACGTCATCCAGGTTAAACAATTTTTTTTTCTGACACTGAATGCAAGGGAACATTTGGCAAGGTAATTTTTTATCTTAACAGAAGCGAACTTTTTAAGCATTAAAATTTAAAAAAATTTGTAAGCAAAAATTGTGTATATAAACCGACATGTTTACCGCTAAGATTTTACTATAATCTATTTTACTTTTCTTTAGCAGAATAATCCCTGAATATTCTATAGAATAGCGGGATGGATTGAATCCAGACATTGCATGAAGATTACGTTCGAGATGGTGATCAAGTACTATATTGCTGCCAATCCCTCATACAAAATGGCAGCAAGTAGGAAACTTAGTTTAACATGACACCATATGAGAAATGCATACTGCAATCTGCTAGAGAAGAATTGAAAATATTTAAACCAAACTTGGCATGGATGTTAGTTTTTTACCAAGTGTTGTGACTTTAGTACATATCCGTCAACCGACAGAGAACATTCTTTAATATTGGACCAAAGCAAATTCATTTTTTTCCTTTGAAGCAATTGCGGTAACAATAAAACCCTTATTTGAATCTATATCTGCCACATTCCGGATGAGCTATACAGGCTCTTCAGATCCTCTTGTTTTTTTATCACATTTATTTAATCTATATGCATCTACATTACTTGTGGCCAAAAGTATGCCTTTCTTTTATCCTATGGAATTTAAATATGGATTCTCTGTAAGGACCAGACAATTTTCATAATGGCATGTCACAAATTTTGCTGATATTCATTTTATAGACTGATAATAACCCGGGGAATGAAACGCAAAAATAATGCTTTTTTAATTATCATAATTGACCTCAGTAGCCATGGAGAATTTTGTACCTTTTATAAAAACCCTAAGATAGGCAGTTTTCAAACCCGAATATTACGAAGAAAGACATTAGTGCATATCCGATATAGTTTTGTATTATGTTCATTTGGAGCATTATTGGTCACCTCCAAATCAGTTTCAATAAATCACTTAAATGTGAGGTCAGAAAAAGGCTCACAACAAATAAGAGATTACTTTTTCGCGTTTCAGTCTCAATTTTAGCTCACTTGGCTAATGTCAGGATGAGCTTTTGCTATCACTTTGCGTCCGTCCGTCGTCCGTCCGTCCGTCTGTCCGTTGTCCGTTCGTCCGGCGTAAACTTTTCATTATAAGATATTCTCTAAAACTACTGGGCCAAATGGAACCATACTTGGCCACAATAGTCCTTTGGTGGTCCTTTACAAAAAAGATGTTTTCATGTCCGCGCGATATCCAAAATGGCCGCCAGCGGGAAATATTGTTTTAACATTGAAACCTATGGTAAAACACATTTAAAGATCTTCTCCTCTGAAACTGCTGAGCCAATTGGAACCAAACGTAGCCACAATAGTCATTAGAAGGTCCCCTACAAAAAGGTGTTTTTCAGGTCCGCACTATATCCAAGGTGGCCGCCAGCGGGGAACATTGTTTGAACATTTGACCTTATGGGAAACATATTCAAAGATCTTATCCTCTGAAACTGTTCAGCCAATTGGAACAAAACTTAGCTACAATAGTCCTTGGATGGTCCCTTAAAAAATGTTTTTTTTTAGGTCCGCGCGATATCCAAGATGGCAGCCAACGGGAAACATAGTTCCAACATAGGACCCTATGGAAAAACACATTTAAAGATCTCCTCTGAAACTGCTGAGCCGATTGGAACCAATTTTGGCCACAATTGTCCTTAGGTGGTCCCCTACAAAAAGTGTTTTTCAGGTCCTCGCTATAACCAAGATAGCCATCAGGGAGAAACATTGTTTTGACATTCGACTCTATGGGAAACCACTTTCAAAGATCTTTTCCTCTGAAATTGCTTAGCCAATTTGAACCAAACTTGGCTTGAATAGTCCGTAGGTGACCCGGTCTCCTACAAAAAGGTGTTTTTTAGGTCCACGCTATATCCAAGATGGCTGCCAACAGGAAATATTGTTTTAATATTGGACTCTATGGGAAAATACGAGGGTTGTCCGTAAAGTTCGTGGACAAGAATAAATAAAAAGACAAGCGGCGTTTTTTATAACTATATTTTGCATATTCATAAGCCTTAAACGTATATGAATTTAGATATATAACAGTTGATCCAATTATGCCTGCAAAATTGCAAATATGTCTTCGTAAAAAGACCCGGAATAGTGACCCGGAGCAACACGAATATTACATGTCAAACGTAGTGTCTAATATTTATTATTTTGTAGTTATTTCATAGAATTCAGTGAAAAGTGGAATGAAAATGACATTGCAATCTTTATATTATGTTCAAAATCAAAACTGCCAAATATCAACATCTAAAGATTTGAAATGACAAATTAACAGAGGTTTTAATGTCCCAAAGCAAAATCAGATATTCTAGAAAAGCTGATGTTTTTCGATAACGCGGAGCAGTGACGTGACTCTAATTTCGCCCAGACATCGGGAAATACCCTAAAATACCAACATATTTCCGAAATATTTAGAAAAGGGCATGGCAAAGTGTGTTTTGCATTACAATTCAAGTGGTACAGAAATTTTTGAACACAAGTAACAGTTAAAAGTATGGGTAAAATGTGTGAAACTAACCAGCTTTCATATATCTCAAACTGTACAAGTTCCAGGGTGTTAGTGAACATGATTTCCGACTATCAGTCAATGAAGTTTGCAAGTGTTTCAAAATTGAAAACTTTTCCGTACAAGAAATTATATCAAATGCCCTAAATATTTTCAAAACAAAAAAAAGAGCAAAATTCCGAATTTGTTGAAATGCGAGTTCATTATAAAATGTCAAACTCAAAGATAAGAATGTCAGACAACGTCAACATTTTACATGATTGTGCTCCGGGTGTATAACATTAGTCTGTTTTGTTTTAACAGAAAAGTAATTTATAGTGCTTTGATTGCGATGATATTTTGCATACTTATGCACTAAAACACATTGTAAATGAAAATATTAGTTTCATATACATTCTCGTTACTTAGCAATTTTTTTTTAGATTGTTCACGAACTTTACGGACAACCCTCGTACATTCAAAGATCTTCACCTTTGAAAATGCTGAGCTAGTTGAAATCAAACTTGGCCACAATAGTCCTTAGGTGGTCCCCTACAGAATAGTGTTTTTGGTCCGCGCTAAATCCAAGATTACTACCAGCGGGAATCATTGTTTCAACATTGGACCATATGGGAAAACACATTCTGAAACTATTGAGCCAACTGGAACCAAACTAGGCCACAATAATCATGAGGTGGTCCCTTACAACAATTGTGTTTTTCAGGTCTGTGCTATATCCAAGATGGTCGCCAGCGGGAAACGATGTTTTAATATTGGAAAAGCAAATTTAAAGATCTACTCGTCTGAAATTGTTGAGCCAGTCAGGCGCTATATCCAAGATGGATGCCAGCAATAAACATCGTTAAACATTCTACCCTATGGGAAAACACATTCAAAGATCTTTTTCACTGCAAAAGCTTACCCAATTGGAACCAAACTTGGTCACAAGTCATTTGTTGTCCCTTGCAGAAAAAAGAACCAAACTTGAACCCAACTGAAACATTTTCAAAGGTCTTGTCTGCTGAGATCACTTGGCAAAATGGAACAATGATTTAATGTAGATCAGTTAACAAAGACTGTCTATGTAAGCCTGAGTCCAGGTGAGTGATACAGGCTCTTGAGGGCCTCTTGTTGGAAAGGGAACCGATAGTAAAAATGAAAGGATATAGAGTGAATGTACATATGACTAAAACGCACACGATACATAGAAAACTCTAGTTTATCAAGGACAGGGCTTTTATTCCTGTTTACATTTTGATGTCGCCTGAGGGTCTTCAACCAGAGGTGAACAATATTCATCCCGTAAAGCGAGATCAAAAAGGCCCCTAGCGTGCACTTAAACGGTATTCTTAACAAAAAAAAATTATATCAAGGTCACTCCCTTGCTCCCCACCCGCCATGGAGTGCCAACTTTGGCGATGCTCAGGGTTATCCAGCTAAAAACACCAAGGTTACAAGAAGAGAATAAAAAAGTTGAGCAACATCGATCGCAACTAAAATATGTCATTGAAGCAACAAAAGTATATACTTGATACGATTATGGCTTCAAATACCAAAGTTTCCCATCCAAAAATTTATGTAAAATTTCGATGTTGGTAAGAATAAATGCCCCAGAAAATTATTGTTAATGTAGTAGACCTAGGTTAAGGGAAATAACTCTTGAAAATCAATTGTATGTTTGTTTCAATCATTTTCATAAATACATTGTAAGCTTCTAAGTAACACAGATGATTTTGATTCTTTTTCATATAAAAGCTTAAAAAGTGTCAATAAAACTAAATGTTTTAAGCACCTTGCTGATTTAAAGAGTTGTCTCCCTTAAACTAGGTCTACTACCTTAAGTATAAGGGAAAATGGCAATTCCTGGAGAACAGTGTGTAACTATGAGATTAGTGTTTGTTGGAGTTAAAGATCGAATCACTCTTGATAAATCTCAGAATATTCTTTAAATAAACAAGCGTATTTTAACCTTGAATTCATTTCAAAGGTAAAGGTCAATTTTGAAATATGCCAATTGAAATGATTCCTAAGTGACCTTGAAGACAAGATAAACGACCTTGAAAGCATTTCAAGGTTACTACATGTTGATCTGATCCTTCAAGGAATACTTGACGAACAATGTAGATATCTAGGGTCAGATAAGTGATATTCACACAGTAAGACAGTTTTCATAGAAATTTGCCAATTTTGCCTTGCTACTATGGTAGCCAACTTTAATCTAGATCCTCTTTTTTTATAGCATTGAGATTTCTACATTGTTTGATTCGATATTTTTCCTAGATGTATATGATAATATTTCTATTATGTACATGCAGTTGGTATATATTCTACAAAAGTCTGAAAAAATGACAAAATAAAGGATAATTTTGTCGAAAATTTACTGTAAAAAAAAAGATTAATTTCTTGACATATTCCATAGCCTTGATCTGACTTCATATTGATGCAAAATATTTAAAATAATATGGTCACTAAAGATCCAAATTAACCGCATTTCAAGATATATTAGAAATAAAATTAATTTCACGGGAAAAATTGAATTTGAAAAGTGCATAAGTAAGGTTTATTGAAAATAACCCAAAATGGCTGCAATGGTTACCATTACTAACAATATACTCGTAATTCATGGGTGAAAACGGGAAACGATTCGAACCTATGAAACGGGAACCATTGAAAAAAACCTGTGAAACGTTAAACAGGTGGCCTCTTTTAGAGTCTTTGAAAAAACTTTCCGCTCAGGAAACGGGAAAAGAAAAATTAACGGGATTTCGGGAAAGGGACCCTCAATTGAACCCCGATTATAATATTTTTACTATAAAACTGTAATGGAGATTATGATGGAAAACTTAAATAGGCACACAAATTCATAAATTACTGAATGAAAAATGAATATTATCTACCAAAACTATGAAATAAGTGTTGCATTACTGTACCAGAATCTTGCCACAAGCGTGTTTGAACTTCACTACAAGTGTGCCGAAACTGTACCACAAATAATCTAGCGTGACCAGAAGTGTGCCAAAACTGTGCCAGAACTTGGCCCAAGTATGCTGGAACTGACCGCAAGTGTACCAGAACCAGTGAGCCAGAATGTGAATTTACATTCAAAAACACATTTTCTGCAAACAACCCACAAGTTTGCAGGAAAGTTGCCGCCAGATGCCTTAATTTTTGTAAAGGTATAAAATTAAATTTGGAAAAACATAGGGAGTTCATGGTGGAACAAATGGAAATAGAATCATAAACCTTGTTACTATTCTAAAAATACCTTAATATTTGTCACTTGATCTTAAACAGCAATTAATCAATCGGTAAAATAATGTTTGGTCCAGCACAACTCTTTTAAGGTCAGCATAATAAAAGTAAAGATCTGTTTTAAAGATTTTTTTTTCAAAATTGGGCAGCTAATAATACATGAAATTTGGAAAAAAACATAAGGAGTTCATGGTGGAACAAACGGAAATAAAATTATTTGTTTATAAACCTCGTTTCTATTCTAACAATTACCTACATATTCGCAGTTGATCTTAAACAACAATTAATCAGTCAGTAAAACTATCCTTTGTCCAGCACAACTCTTTTGGTGCCATCATAATAAAATTTGAGATCTCTTATTGAATTATTATTCATAATCCACGCTTAGGCGGGTGGTACATAGTGATCATTGTGTCCTTCCGTCCATCCGTTCGTCCGTCTGTCCGTTCGACGAGTCTGTCCGCTATAGGGGTACACACTTTGTGGTATCAACTCTTCCTAAAACACTGGGCGAAATTCACTGAAATTTTCACAGAATGTCAAGTGCATAATGCCATTGTACACATTTTTTTTTAAATTGATAATATGATTTGATTTTTAAAAAAATTAACCGGATTTTTGTTTCTTGAATCAATGGGGAAGTGGGGGTATATACAAGTGAGCTTTGCTCAGTTTTTCTACTTTAAATTGGGCAGCTGATTTTACATGCATTTTATTGTTCTGTTTAGGAAACTCTATTGGATAGAAGGACCAAACGGTAAACATCTTATCAAAGAAGGGACAACAGATGGTCAACCCGCAAAAGTCTTACTCGATGGATCTTTGATTGAATCTTCCTCAGCTCTTGTCTATGATGTAACCTCTGAGAGGTAAGAGTTTTTTTTTGTCTTGTCCAAAAGTTGGGGGAAGATGGACTCACAGATAGCATTTCCGATGGCATTAACAATTGAGATGAAGGAATTGTAAGGCTTCTCAATATGTTTAAGAGCAATAATATTTGATTACTTGTTTAAGAGCAATAATATTTGATTACTTGTTTAAGAGCAATAATATTTGATTACTTAGGCATCAGTATATGAATAACTCAAATATCTACTTATTGCTCCAACCCCTTAGTTGAGTGATCACTTTTTTGCAATAGGTTAGAACAGCTTGATTCAGAAGATGTGCATGTTGAAATGATTTTGATTTTGGTTCATTTTTTTTTAATACATTGTTGAGTTTTGTCAGTTTTGTTATTACTTGTACATTATTTGCCCATGCAGATTCTGCTTCAGTGTTTGTAGTACAAAGTTCTTATTTTGTATATCATTTCTACATATTTTTATGCCCTGCTTAAGATACTAGGGAGGCATATAGTATTCAGGTCTGTCCGTCGGTACGTGCGTTTATCCTTTCCTCCAAAGTTAACAACTCTCATATTTTTTTTTAATTAAACAAAAATCACAATAAAAATTATCCATGCTTCAAACTTTATGCTTTACTGACCATGGAAAAAGGGGATACGATGAGTTTTACCGTCAGTTTCTTTGAAGGTATGCTATTATAGTGAAACTTTATATAAATAGACTAGAGGATGTAAATACACTAAAAGATTAATAAATATATTTACCCATGCAACTAACTTCATGCCTCACTGATCATGGATAAAAGGAGATAGTTTGAGGATCACCCATAGGTTTAGGTAGACATATAATAAAATATATCCATGCAACCAACTACATGCTTTACGGGTCACGAAATATAGCATTGTTCAAAACAGTTGCGAGGCGAGACATTGCGTCCGTTAGACACGTAAACCTGTTACCTAAGCTTAATTTAGGGGGTAAGGATTATGTTTTTAGTCATTGTTACAAATGGTTGAAATGAGTAACATTCCTTTTTTTCAATGTGTGTCTAATTGGAGCTTCAGTATGCATGCTTAGGGAATCTGAACATGTATTTTGCAGGTGGCATCATATGTGGTGAATAAAAGGATATGGAGTAAATGCACATGAGACAATGTCTCTACAAATACATGGTAAAAAACAAGCAAAGGAACAACGCTTTTATTGTTGTGTCTTACAGGAACACAAATCACTAAGAAATCACTCTCTCAATAAATTTTTTTGCGGGGGCATATGTCATTCCCTGGTTGTTAAATTTATCCTCTAATGAATCAATTTCATGTCTTCATTATCAACCCAAACCCACCATTAACATAATTAATATTATTTTAGTAATTAACACTCTCTATTGATGCAAATTGTATTTTTAAAATGAAATAACTCCACAAGATTTACATTCAATCATAAAATTCTCAATTTGGGTCTTTTGACTTCATACAAGCAGAACTTGAATATGAATGTTCAGAAATAAAATTGAAAATGATTGATCACTTTGTAGAAAGTTAAAACTTAAAAAACCTGTCAAGTTTGAGGCTAGGCTTATCCAAATTTGAGGCAGATTCGTTTGATCTTTTATATTTTTTTTTCTTTGATTTTTGACGATTTTGGAAAATCTCACGCAAGACAATTTTCAAAACTTGACAGGTCTATATCAGGTGTCTAGGAATAGACAGCCTTTATTTGAATTTTGATTCTTCTTCACAAAAACTTACCTATATCTGTTCATTATTAAAATCAATTACATTTTAACGTAATAGGTTTATGTGCTTTGTATTAATAATTTTTCACTAATGATATGTCAAGTTTAAACTGGTTTTGACAAATTTTCATATTCAATGTATGTTGAATAAAGCCCCATGCTATTTCCCGCCAAATCTATTCGGAATGCAATTCTCGGCGTTTATCATTTATCATTAGAGAAAAAGATTACACCACTTTGTCCCGATCATTACCATATTTTATCCACCCTCGATAGTTAAATTTAAAAATTTTAAAATGCTAGGCAAGCCTTGCAATTAAAATTTAACTATCTAGATCTCTAGTGGATAAAATATGGCAATGAACGGGATCCTTGGTGTAATCTATATTTATAATTTGTAGGACAATTGTAATAGGTTAATGGGTAAATTTGTTGTAATAATTTGTATTATTTGTAGGACAATTGTAATAGGCTTATGAGTAAAGTAAGATGTCAGCACTAACTCTTATTGGTGCTTTCATATTTCTTAAATTCCCTGAGGAACGACATTTTAGTCACGATACATTGAGAATGACCTTGTAAGAGGACATAAAAAATATGTCATGAAAAAAAAAGAAACAAAATGAAAGAAAATGTGACCATGGGACACAGATGTACCCGCCCGATAGATATCGGCAAACAAATGGGAAGTTGAAGAGTGATGAACTTGAAAAGCGGAGACACAGTACAAATCATCATACCAAAACTGCATACCAAATATCAAATCATTTTTTCGTACAAAAGCCGAGAAATCCTAGACAAAAATTTCAGACGTAGATAAGTACGGACGTATGGACAAGAGTAAATGCACCCGTCACCTAAAGTCGGGACATAAAAATCTTAATTATATTCCCATTCTGAACTAATTCTTTAGACCCTGAAAAGATTTTTCTTGAAATTGTTTGTAAATTTGGGGTTATTTTCCCTAATTTGCAGCAATTTTCACAATTATTTCTTGAAAAAAATCAAGGTATTACCTGTTTTTAAAGATGGTGGTTGGGTATCTAGGAAATTTTTTAAAGATCCTTTTGTTTGTTTCGATTTTTCTTGTTTGTTTAAATATTATTTTTGTAGATTATATTGGAATGAACTAAAGTCGGTTGTTAGTGCAAGATTAGATGGTTCTAATCCTACCTCACATGGACGTTCAGGAGATATTTCATCTTTAGCTATATATCAGGTACTAGTCTTTGTTTAGGCCAAATAAAAAGTAGTGTGATTATGGTAGACTAAAATATATACAAAGTCCGAACATACTACAAATTTGATTCTAGTATATGTCCATTTCGACAAATTATGTCACCTTAGTGCAAAGATAAAATCTAAATAATTTTAAGCCTTTAAATTCATTTGATGTGGTCATGGAGTTAGTAGTCTACCTGTACTGGGTTATATTCGTATGTTTATGATACTATAGGGAAACGAGACAGATAAAGGGGAGGTTTGGGTACCAATAAACCGGTTTAAGCCCTATCGCTGGCTTTTGCTAGTGCCGGTACAAAATCCGGCTGTCCCGAGTTCCTATAGTTGTTTACGTTTGTCCTTTGTCTTGCTTGTGTTTTTCCTGTTTAGTTCCTCTGCTAGAGTGTGACATGTGACTGTAATTTTCAGCAATTGTAGATGTTTCATGTTCAATTTCGGTGTAAATATGTTAAGTTTCCCTTCGCGTCTGGAATTAGTTGTGCTTCTGGAAATCATAACTTTGTCTATTGTTCTCATAACCAGATGATAAGAGTATTATATGAACGTAAAAAGACTTTTTAACTTTAAGTAAGATGTACGGAAAGTGGTGATTTTCAAAAGGGAGATAATGAAATCAAGATGTGAAAGTCTTTTGTCAAGTTATTAATATAAAGCTTCACAAAGAGATAGAGTAAAAACTATTATAACAAAAATAAATACTAGTAGTCTTTTTTTGGTATGTTTCCATGAAATATCGAAGACTAAACAATGCTGATTGCAGATTCAACTTAGCTACAATACATGCCTTTCAGTGATAGCAATTCTTTTAAACATGTTTTAATTGCAGCAATTTATATACTAGTACTTAAATTGTAAGAGGAACCCCTGCCCAAATGTTTTGGGAAGGTGGTCTGAAATGGGTTGTAATGGATAGTAAAGCTTTCGATTACCATGGAAACCAGCCAAGAAAACTGAAATTTCAAGAAAAAAAGTATTCTGCTTCATTTGTACAATTTCAGCATTATGTATTTACTATATTATAAGAGGAACCCCTGCCGAATTTTTTTTGAATGGTGGTCTGATATGGGGGATAATGGAGCTTTCGGTTGCCATAGAAATCAAACAAGAAATCTTAAATCCTTGAAAAATGCATTATGCTACATATATTTTTACCAATTTAGCAATATGTATTAACTACATTATAAGAGCAACTCTTGCCTAAATTTCCTTTTGAATTGGGAACTTAAAATGTTGTTTTCAGTAGTACTTGGATTATTTGGAAAATCGGCCCAACAAAATTAGTTCTGCAAATTGGTAGTTCCCTCTCCAAGATTCGAACCATCACTGTAGCTGAACTGTATTCATCGAGTTTACCTAAGAAAACTGAGGGTCTATACGAGTGGGCAATGGCAACAAACGATTTAAATACCTTTACAGTACTAAACCAAAGTATAGAGGTTTTATATGGAGACCAATTGCAGTCACAAATGGAGAATATTACACTAAATGACATGTACAGATTAATGACTGATGTAAATATTAGACTGTCATCTATTGAAAAAAACATGTCACAAGTTGGGCAAATAAATAGAACACTTACAAACCTAGTATCTAACTTTGACGAACTGAACTCTAAGTTTACAGAGAAAAATATGAGAAGCATATCAAATTTATTGAATATAATAGCAAAGCGATGCTTTGGGTCAAATTATCCCCTAATTTTTTGATACTGATGAGGATATTTTAATTTGTAATATCTATATTCCCCTAGAAAACTCTGTTTATAAAATACCAGATTGTTTTGAAAGTGAGTTTTTAAGAGTTGCAACGAATTTTAAATATATTTTACTGACTGGTGATTTTAACAGCCGAACTGGCACTGGTAATGATTTTGAGGAAATACAAAGTTGTACTCATGACCTTAGTGAGAACGTAAACGTCGACTTTGTGTCTAACCTAAGTAACTGTAATATGTCTCGTGACCGTTGTAACAAAGATAAAAACAGAAATACTTACGGTAATGCATTACTTGAATTTTGTCGACAACACAATATGTTTATACTCAATGGAAGAATAGAGGGTGACAGAGAGGGTATGTTTACTTGTAAAACAGTAGTGTAGTTGATTATTTTATTTGTAGTTATAGTTTTTTTACAATTTATAAACCAAATGCAAGTGTTATTGTTTTCGTCTCTTTACTCAGATGTTCACAATCCACTATCACTAGAAATGACTTTCAATGATTTAGTTAATGACAGAGAAATTAATAATAGTTCACATGCAAATGAAGCAATCAAAAAGATTAAGAGATGGGACAGTGGGAAAGAATCTGCTTTTGTTAATGATATTGACAGAGATGAAATTACATTATTAGAAAATGAGCTTAATTCGCTTGATGTAAATTCATTGTCATCAAATGATTTAAACAGGTTAATGGAAAAAATAAATTCAATTATGTTAAAATCAGCAGAGAGTGTTTTAGGTACATATAGGACAAATGCCAAAAAAAGTAATAGAGTAAAAGAAAATAAACCTTGGTTTGATAAAAAATGCTGGGAAAACGTAAATGTTTTCGGATTGCAAAAAGAAGATATAATTGAAATAAAACCAATTTTTCACACGAAGAGATGAAAAAATGCAGAAAAAGGTTACAAACGAGAGATGAATCTCGGTTTGAAAGAATATCGAAAAGAATTTAGAAATAAAATGAAAAATTTGAAAAGTAAGAACCCTAAAGAATTTTGGAATATTTTGAATAAGCAGAAATGTAATAAAGAAAGAAACCCGAGTATTTCTATTGACTCGTTGTATATTTTTTTTCAAAAATCTAAATACTTAAACTTCTGATAGTGATTCTGAGCCTTTATTGCCAAAAGTCCAGGAGTTGAACGAAATGTTAAATGAACGAAATGTTAAATGTCAGTTTTACTGAAAATGAAGTACTTCAGTGTATTAAAAGGTTAAAAAGTGGAAAGTCTTGTGGGGATGATTTGATTGTAAATGAATATATCAAAAGCACTAGTAATATCTTTTTACCCTTGTATGTCAAATTGTTTAATATTATATTTGTGACACTGGTATCTTCCCAGATGCATGGTTAAGTGGAAATATTATTCTAATTTACAAAAATAAAGGAGTAATATTGGATCCCAAAAATTACAGACCTATTACTATCCTTAGCGGCATGGGTAAACTATTTACGTCAGTTTTAAATGATAGATTAAACACATTTCTTGAAAAGTTCCAATTACTACATGAAAATCAATCCCACTGTTGATAGTATCTTTGTTTTGCACTTATTGTTTGCACTATTGAAGAAGAAGAGAAAAAATTATTTCGTGCCTTCATAGATTTTTCAAAGGCTTTTGATTCCATTTGGCGTCTGGGACTCTGGTCAAAACTTTTAACGTATGCAATTAATGGTAAAATGTATAAAACCATCATTAATATGTATGGCAATATAAAATCTTGCATCTTTAGTGGGGGGAGATTACTCAGATTATTTTCCCTGTAACGTAAGCGTTCAACAAGGGGAGAACTTGTCCCCCGTTTTGTTTTCATTGTATGTAAATGATCTTCAAACATTTTTTGTAAGTGATAACATAACTGGTCTAGAATCTGTATCAGATGACATAGAAAACGTACTGAATATGTATTAAAAACTATTCGTAATATTATATGCAGACGACACAGTTCTAATGGCAGAGAATAAAGAAGATCTGCAAACTCAATTCAATACATTATATGAATACTGTAATTTGTGGAAACTCAAGGTTAATGTAGAAAAAAAGTAAAATATTAATATTTACGAGAGGGCGTATCCCGGAAAATGTTGAATTTAATATGGTGAAGTAAAAATTGATATTGTAAAAGAATTCAATTATTTGGGAATACTTTTCACAAAAGCTGGTAGTTTTATGAACGCCAAAAAAACACAAGCCAAAAAAGCTACTCGCGCAATGTACGATGTTCTACGAAAAGGCAGACTGAATAATTTATCAATCGAATGTCTTTTAGATCTCTTTGATAAAATTATTAAACCTATGCTGTTATATGGCTGTGAGGTTTGGGGTTTTGGAGACAATTCTGTTTTGGAAAAGGTGCATTTAAAGTTCTGTAAACTTGTATTACATTTGAAAAAGTCAACACCAAATTTCATGATCTACGAAGAATTGGGTAGATACCCTTTGGATATCGATATTAAACTCAAAAATATTAATTATTTGATAGTAAGGAAAAACTTCACGCCATTTTATATAAATTTGCATTTTTAAAATACTTTGACGGTATACCATGGTTGAAAAACGTGAAGGGTTTTCTTGATAATTGTGGTTTATCATATGTTTGGAATAGTCAGTCTTTCAACAATAGCGTTTGGTTGTATCAAAATGTGAAGCAAAGGTTAATAGATCAATTCAAACAAAAATGGTTTTCAGATGTTCATACGTCTCCGAAAGCAATTAATTACCGTATGTACAAAGATAATTTAGAATTTGAAAATTATTTCAAGCAGTTGGACGATAAAAATATGTTTACACTGTGTAAATTTAGAACTTTAAATCATCAGCTACCAATTGAGAAAGGTAGATGGCAAAATATTCCAAGAGAACTTCGAAAATGTCAATTATGTAATTCTGATGATATTGGCGACGAATTTCACTATATTTTTATTTGTAATAGCTTTAAAGTTGAAAGAAAAAAACATATTCAGTCTAAATATACTGAAAGGCCGAATAGTTTAAAATTTTCCGAATTAATGAAAAATAACGACGTTTCCATTATGATCTAACTATGTAAAATGATAAATGCAATTAGTAAAAAACTCCACTCCCTAGGATAAAATTTGTTTGATTGATTATATTAGAAATTTGTTTTGATTGATTGTACTTCTTTTTGATTTTGTTATATGTATTTCTCAGTACTGTAATATCTAACTATCTTACTTTCGCAATATTATATATATATTGTAAGCTAATTTCATGTAATATGTATCTCTATACCATTGTAATTTGGTTTGTGAGAATAAAGATTTTTGTTGTTTTTGTTGTGACATCTTTTGCAACACTGTATGCACATCGTCCAGTGCCTTAGACCACTCGGCTACCTAGGCTAGTCTTTTGAAGTTGTCATAAAACTCATTTACTGAAGTACATACACTCTTGGGAAAACTTTCGAGTATTCATTATTTTTTTTACGAAAGGATATAGAGTAAATGAACACGAGACAATAACATATATGTTAACTCCAACTGCAATAATTTTAATGGGCTGTATGGCCATTTCGGAAATGTGTTCCTCATCAGCAGCACTAGAACCCAAACAAAGGAAATCCATAATTTCAAAAATTGTTTAAAATGCATAAAATCAAACGAAATCCAAATAATCAGTAAAATCATATACAAAACTACGATGGAGGGAGTTAATCCTTCGGTTTTAGAATTTACATAAATTTAGATAAAAGTAATTAAACAAAGTGTACACATGAGGTATTATCTCATGTACAAGTACACCATATCTAAGAAAAATAAAGAGCATACATCTCTACCACGGGGAATTGTGAACCTTGTTTGAGTTGACATCCCTTTTTATTTTACTTTTCAGGATTGTTGATATTGTATATTATGTTTGTTTTACCCTTTAGGATTATGCATATTATTCAAGTAAAGAGAACGAATTGGACATAATGTTCTTATATTCTACCACCAAAGAAAAAGTAAATGTTACATATATGAAAATCAAAGCTGTTGGAATATATGATATAGACCTTCAACCAATGGAGAAAAGTAAGCCCTATTTTAGATATAACAAAACAGTATTTTAAGAACTACATGTAAGGGGTAAAACTTAGGTTTTACTGTTGCAAAAAAGGGTTTTCTTGTGATGCGTAAGTAGAGCTGGAATTTTTTTTTTTTTCATATTTAATTACACACTCAGGAAGTTTCGTTTACGTCTGTGCTTTTTGTTGTATTGGTCTTTATCCCCTAAAATGTTGATGCAATCCAATCAAAATTAGTGTTACAAACATATAAAGTTATGTTAAACGTTATACATTAACCCCATCAGTTACACTAATATGCTTTATCCCAGATGATTTTCCTACTCTTTTGCATCATGGCCTTAGGGTCTCATGATATTTGGAAAATAACAAGGAAATTTGGAAAAACGATTTTAACATTTTTTGGCTTCTAACCGAGGCAAGTTTCACTACCTAAGTAAAAAGGCAGCACATTTATTCATCTAATCAACAAATAAGCAAAACAAAAAAAAAACAGAATTCGTTTCTGATATATGAAATCGTTGAAACTCGTTTACATTGGATTTACAAATAAGAATTTCTATGTATACATGTATTTATAGCTACCGTTAATTGAAAGTTTGAAAATTAAAGAGGCTGACTCCTGATTTTGTTTATGTCAAGGACTTTTTGAAACATTCTTTAATTGATTTAGCATTATAAACTAAATGAAATGGTAAAAAGAAATATATAGGTCAGTGGGCTTTTAACGGTGATACAAGACATTGAAAAATGGCAGAAAATTGATTTCCAAGGATTTTTTTTTGTATAAAAGCAAAGAAGTTATATCATTGATTTTATGAAATCTTTATTGGACCTTCATGATATAAAAAGTGGGGGTCCGTATGCAAAATTCTTTAAGCCAACTTTAACTCGAGAAAATGCAGAGAAAATCTGACACAAATTCAAAAATGTGACGAGTGAGCCACTTTAAGGCAGTGAAAGTCTTCAAAACTTGTTGAATTTTTTGGTAAAAAAAAATTATGAATCCTGTGAGTCGTGGTCAAATATTTTTGTAGGAGTCAAATTAATTAAGGAACAAAATTAAAATTAAGCCCAATAGTTTAAATGCTTCAGGACTGGGTTGCACAAACGTCAATTAAAGTTAATTGACGTTTGAATTATAAGTGTTAGTTAATTTGGTTGAATTTGTTAAGGGTTGAATTTACAATTAAGAGTTAAACGTAAATTAACTTTAATTGACGTTTATGCAACCAAGTCCAGATGACCAGTAAGTGAATTCAGAACAGATGAAGTAACAATTTATAAGGTGTACAAACCTGTTTTAAATTTGACCAACTGGTTATGCACATACGTGGCTTTATAATAATATTTTCATAAATTGTTTCGGTGTACAGTATATACTTGTGTACCAATACCAATCATATTTCAAAATGGTTGTTGTTACATGTTCAGGTTACAGCACACTCTTGAATAATTAGCTATATCAAAATGTCCAATATGTCTTAAGTTATAAAGTGCAAAAATACCAAAGTTGCATAATAAACAGTAAACAGTTATTGACTGGGTCCGAAAACAACAGCTGTTTTGTTTGACCCGAGGACTGAATTGCACGAAGCCGAAGGCTGAGTGCAACAGTTTAGTCAGAGGGTCAAACAAAACAGCTGTTGTTTTAGGACCCAGTCCATAACTGTTTTGTTATACCTTTTCATGTTCAATGAATACGCTCAAGTTCATCTGAATACATTTCACGTCGCCACTTTGGTTTTGCAGATGACAGGAGATCATGTGATATGGGCGTGATATTTTTTAACCAATCAAAATAAGGCAGGTGGTCAACAGATCGGTGTCGGCCAACAGACTGAAAACTGTTGACTGGTCAACAGATCGTTTTTTGGTTTGAGAAATAAAACAGACAAACTGTCGATATTTTTCCCCAATGCATTTATATAAGGAAAATATTATAAGGTATAACAATAAATTTTGTTATGTTGTACACGTGCGTTAAGAAGTAACCTCTCATCAACAGCATTAGAATCAAATGATACGGAAAACCATTATCCAAAACATAATCAGAAAAGAAGTACTCATTACCTAAAATACCGAAAAAGGAAGCCAAATTTAGTACTAAAGACAAGTAACTATATGTTTGAACAAAACATAAAAAAATTACAATAATGTCCTTTTCTCAATTTCAAACAACAGCTTTTTAAATAGATGTCTTGTTTTTTTATTAAAGATAACTGCACTAACTTTAATGGTGGTTGTGAACAAATATGTACACCAACTGGATCGACTACAATGATTTGTGAGTGTTCAAGGGGTTATACACTTCAACCTGATAATAAAGGATGTTCAAGTGGTAAGTAGGTTACACTATACAACCCTATAACAAAAGGTTTTCAAGTAATTAATTTTATCAACTAAATATTTCATAACCTAATGACAAAAGGTGATCAAATAGATATATCTTTCAACTTGATACTTCACAACCTAATGACAAAAGGTGTTCAAGTAGCAAGTTGGTAATATTATTTTAACAGTTAATAACAAAAGGTGTACAAGTCATAAGTAGGTTATCTTTTATTGTTGATCTTCTTCTTGGAGTCACCATGAGGCCTTCAACAATGAGCTTTGCTCATAAATCATAGTAAGTTCAAGACGGCCCGTAGCACCGGTTTGAGTGGATTTTTTTGCTAATTGTAGGACAATGCTACATCCATGTCTTTTTTGGTCATGGATGCGGGATTGTCAACAAACATGAATTAAACTGGCAAAGTGTTCTTACAATCACCGTCATCCGTTAACGTCCGACAAAAGCACACATATATATGTATATCTTTTAACTTTGCATTTGCTATCCTAGACTCTTTCTTCAAGTTAGTCTGGTGAATGTTTTGAGGAAACCAAAAGAAAAAATTGGCTAAATTGGGACATTTTTAGTTCGCCTCAACAAAGTTGAGGGGGACTTTTGGAGTACCCTTGGCGTCCGCGTCTGCGTCAACGCCTACGTCTACGTCTATGTCCGCGTCCGCATTTAGGTATATATCTTGGTAACTATAAAATGTAGGGTCATCAAACTAAGTTGATATATCAGTAACTGTACATGATAGGATCATCTAACCTTGCATGTGCATGCATCTGTGGAGGTAGGTCAACATCCAGGCAAAAGTAGGCCACTTTGACCTATATTTTCCGCATGATCGATTTACATTCAAGTTTACGTCCGAGTTCAGATCTAAGTAGCTGTGCATGGTACGATCATCAAACCTTGCACATACATGCATTTTTGGAGGTAGGTCAGCATCCAGGCAAAAATAGGCCACTTTTACCTACATTGTGTATATCTTCCGAATGATCGACTTATATTCAAGTTTAAGTCCGAGTTCAAATTCAAGTTTAAGTTCAAGTTCAGATCTTAGTAACTATACATGACAGGATCATCTAACATTGCATGTGCATGCTCTTTGGCGGTAGGTCAGCATCCACGTAAAATTACTTTGACCTATTTTTCTGCATGATCGACTTACATTCAAGCTCTGAGTTCAGATCCTGGTTACTGTGCATGGTAAGATCATCTAGCTTTTGTATACATGCGTCAGGGGTGGTAAATAAGCACCCTAGTAAAATTGGTTTCTGTCCATGTGCTATAACGAGGCGAACTTTGTAATCGTTGATTACCTATGTTTTGATTATGCCCTTATCTTGTTTTAATTATTATAGTTCCGGAAAGAGACAATGTTATCTTCTTACCTGATCAAGACCACGACAATATACACCAACTAACCATGGATGGACAATATAGGACGCTGAAAATACCTGGAGTTGATCAACCAATGTCAGTTATGTATGATCATTATTCAGACAAGGTATACTGGACCAATGAATGGTATTCAGAAATCATGTCATATGCACTGAACTCCACAGAAGGAGAGCCTGAACTGATCTATCGAGATTGTAAGTAGTGGTAATTGTTGTGAGCTGATCTTAAAGTACAATTGAACTTACGTGGTACAAAATAAAAGTGACAACAAAAGTCCGAATCGATCAAAGGGAGAGACCAGTCAGGAAAATCCGTATAACATCCGCCTGAATCAGGGAAACACAATCCTTCAGAACATTTTTGGCAAGCCGTCATATTCCCGACTTGGAACGGGCATTTTATAAATAAAATGGTGGGTTAAACAAGGTTTAATGATGCATCAACCTCCCGCTTATATGACGACTAACTATAGCTTCTGTGTGCCCAGATTGTGTTAAATGTCAAAGCCTTATTATTGTCAAAACCTAGAACTTTTTTCAAACAGGTAAAATGTTTTAGTCGTTTGATGTACAAGCCTTGTCTCATAAAGATAAAATGTTTTTGTCCCTAGGTGCACACATCATACTAAAGTTGCAAAAAGAGAAACCTCAAAGAAGAAGCCGTAACTTAAACAAAACCGTCTTCAATAAAATTGGAAATTGGAATTGAATATTTATCAATCAAATCTGGATATCGTACAATAAATTTCTTCAGAAAAACTATTAATCTGCACTTCTCGAAGTCCTGATTTAAAAGTTTACGAATTAAACATCTGTGTTGTTTCAAAAAATCTTGATAGTGACTACATGCTCTAGCGTAACGGATTAATTGAGAAATATATATACTCCATACGCTGGGGAAGACGGAATATTACTGTCGAGGTGTGGAAAGTTTACAATGTCGTCTGTTTTGTCATTAATACGTGTGCTGAGGTTGCCACTGTCGTCAATCTCCAAAAGTAAATGTAACAAGAAACAGAATGGTCAGTGTCTGTAGTCTCCTTTATTTCAAGTTCTGGGGATATATTAATGGAATATAGTCGCCAAATTTAATATTATTAAGCGACAAGACATCATCAATATATCTGTATTAGTAATTAAAGGATCTAGCCTCTTTAATTTTATTTTGTTTGACCAAATTTTGACAAACTTCAATGGAGAGATATTTGATTTTCAATTTAAAGGTATATAGAAATGCATATTTATAGTTTTTTGTTTTGATGATCATTATATAATTTGTAGCCAGGCAATACACCAGAATATATTCCTGAGGTAATGGGTACAGCTCATAGTTCTATTGCTTTTAGCCAACGACTGGGACAATAAAGCTATTTCCATTACCGAGGGAAAATAATTCTGGCGTATGTCCTTGCTACACATTAAATATCTGTTTAATTACCATATCTGCACAAAAGAGAAATAAGCCGTCTGCAAAACTCAAATTTACTACAAGTTATTTACCTTTATATATTTATATTCTAGCACACAAACGATCATTGGTAACAAAATGCTTTTAACATATGTGAACAAATACAATTGTATTTTATTTACCAACCATAGCAGCCAGGCAACATAACACCATGAAAAATACAAAATACTTCAAAATACAAAATACTTAATAAAACATAAAAAAATACAATTAGTTAATAAATTGTTATGTCTCCTACATTGATCCCTATGAGAAAATTATTCAAAGATTTTCTCCGCCAAATCAACATGGCCTATTGATACCATACTTGACACCATACTGTATGAAAATGGTCCTTAGCTGGTAACCTTTGAAAAAAGCTTCCTAGCAAGTCTGCTTGCATCCAAGACGGTTGCCACTTGGGAACATAGTCTAAAATTGGACTCTATGTGAATGTATTCAAAGATGATCTCTGAATCTGAAAAAGCCAATTAAAGCCCAACAGAAAAGTCCTAATATGATCCTTTAGAAAAGAATTGGTGTTACAAGTCCACTCTCCATCCAAGATGGTTTCCAGCGGTAAACATAGTTTTAACATTGGACCCTGTGGAAAATATTCAAAGATCTTTTCCTCTGATAGTACTTGGCTAAATTTATTACAATTTTCCTTTGTAAGGGCACTGTGAAAAATGTGTCCATTAAGTCCACTGGTCACATTAGTTTAGTATATGACCCTTTGAAAAATGAATACAAAGATCTTCTCCTCGGAAACTGATAGGTCTTCTCCTTTGGAACATTGAGCGATATTGCATGGGATAAGAATACTACAAACTGACACCCTTTGATTTTTTTTCTTGGCTTTTAGCTCAACTGACCCAAAGGGTCAGTGTGAGCTATTGCCATCGCTTGACGTCCGTCGTCCGTCCTTCCGTCCGTTCGTTAACTCTCCACATTTTCATCTTCTCCTCTGAACCACTGAAGCAAATTCAACCAAACTTTACAGGAATGATGTATGGAAGGTCCTTTTACAAAAATTGCTTATTTCGTACCGATCCGATAAAAAAATGTGCAAAACGACCACCTTTCCCTTGAGGCAGGTGGTTGCTTTTATATAAGGTCTGAGATAATTATACCCCCCGCAACGAAGTTGGGGGGTATACTGGAATCACCATGTCCGTCCGTCTGTCCGTCCGTCTGTCCGTCCGTAGACATTTTTTGTCCGAAGCTTATCTCGGGAACCTTTCTGAATTGACTTTTCAAATTTTGTCAGAATGTTAGTAACTATAAGTACTTGTGCACCTCCTATTTTCAGATTGATTCATATATTTTTAACAAAGTTACAGCACTTTGTAGATTTCTCCTACTTAGAGTCTATATTGAAAATTTGTCCGAAGCTTATCTCAGGAACCTTTCTGAATTGACTTTTCAAATTTTGTCAGAATGTTACTAACTATAAGTACTTGTGCACCTCTTATTTTCAGATTGATTCATAAAGTTTTAACAAAGTTACAGCACTTTGTAGATTTCTCCTACTTAGAGTCTATATTTTAAATTTGTCCGAAGCTTATCTCGGGAACCTTTGTGAATTGACTTTTCAA
>MJUU01073019.1:0-27936 GCA_002080025.1 Modiolus philippinarum
GGTTTGAAAAACTATGCCGTGGTGAGTTTTCGGCAAGCCCCCGTGTAAAAACTTTCCTTTCGGTCGTGAGTAGATACCAAGTTCGCGTAAGTCACCTATCGGGTCGTGCGAATTCGCCAGTAGAAATGCCCAACCATGTTCAGAACCGAATTGTCAGATATGCTGCTTCATTTCGCGCACTGAGGACTCAGTCGTTCGGTCCGTTAATATACATGAAGTTCTGAACGATGACAGCCGTTTACCTTTTACCACGCGATCTGCCTGGCTTCAAATACAGTCCGATTGCCCAGACCTCCGACGAACACACGCTCATTTGAAACAAGGTACGCGTCCATCAAAGAAGTTAACAAACATTAAAGATGTTAAGCGTTATCTCGGCGTTGCGTCCATTGCAAAAGATGGCTTACTAGTTGTTCGTCGCAATGAGCCATTAGTTCCACCTAGTGACTTAATTATTGTACCCCGCAGCGTGATCGACGGACTCGTAACTGCGTTGCACATCAAATTAGAGCATCCTTCAAAACACCAACTTAACTTGGTACTTAAGAGATACTTTTATGCTCTCGATATAAACAAAGCGGTTGACAACATAACCGACTCATGCCACACATGTGCTTCTCTGAAAAAATTCCCGAAAACTCTAATTAAGCAGTCTTCCGATGACCCAACAGAGTTAGTTGGAATATCTTTCGCTGCGGATGTAATGAAACGAAACAGACAGTTAGTTCTTGTATTACGTGAAGCGGTTACATCACTCACAAGTACATGTTTTTTAGTAGACGAGAAACGTGAAACATTACGCGATGGCCTCGTTCGCCTCCTCGTGCCCTTGAAACCACTGTGTGGTCCAAGCTGCGTTGTTCGGGTAGATCCGGCTCCAGGTTTCCGATCACTCGTTGATGACCCATACCTGAAGCAACTCAATATTTCTTTAGAAGTTGGTCGAGTGAAAAACCCAAACAAGAACCCCGTCGCGGAAAAGGCCATTGCCGAGTTCGAAGACGAATTACTTCGGGAAAAGACAGGCCAATCACCTATATCAGAGCTAACACTATCACTAGTTACAGCACGGCTAAATTCGCGTCTTCGGAGGATGGGCTCTCATCCCGTGAACTTTGGACACAGCGAAATCAGTTCTCCCACGAGCAGTTACCAGTTTCAGATATGGAAGTTATACAAAATCAGCAAGCAGCGAGAAAGTCTAATCATGCCCACAGCGAATCATCAAAATGTTCTAATCCTTCCCACGAGAATTGCAGAGTTTCAGTTGGCGATTTGGTTTATCTCTATACCGACAAATAAAAAAATCAGTCTAGAGATCGTTATTTAGCTGTCTCGATAGATGGGGATTGGTGCTTTGTAAAAAAGTTCTGCGGCAATCAGTTACGCGCTTCCTCCTACAAAATTAAGCTTAGCGAGTGTTTCAAAGTACAGCCAACTATCCGTCCCGAACCAAACTCGTTCCGTTCTGCAAATTCGGAATCCGAGACCGATGAAAACGACGACGTTGAGGTCCCCATTCCACCGGTTGATACTCCACCAAATCAAGCCGATCCCCCTCCTATCTTGTTGGCAGAAAACGTAGACGTTGCAGAAGATCTCGAGGCAAATGCCCCCGTTTTGGCTAATGTAGACAATGAGCCTGAAATCCCGACCAGTCCCCAACCTCGAATCCCGACACTCCGCAAGCGTTCCGAGCTAAAAGCACCTTCAAAATTCAAAGATTATGTTGTTTATTAATTTTAGTTTCATTCGAGTGTCATGTTTAATGTTTATGTACAAATATTCATATAGAATATAAACATTGTTACCAGATGTTATGAACATTTGCAACATCATTATTTTTGTTGTTTCATGCTTAAAGATATTATGACATTTTAAGGAAAGAAAGAAGTTGCGCCAATATTATATATTGTTGGTTATTGTTGCATGCTTATTATAACCCCCCTTTTGTAGCCTCTTTGTAATCTTGCATGTTATCACGAGCGGGGTTGTTCCCTTTGTATGTTTACATTCATTAAAGCGTTTCTTCTATGTTCAGATGTGTTTTGGTGTCTCCTTCCTTGCTGGCGCGGGATGCGTGATAAATGCACGTGATACGTGATAGCTGTAAAAAATATTCTGCACATACACGTAGCCTTGCTTCTGCTGTCATACTGTAATACTTATATATTCTTCTAAATTTTGAGGATCCAAAATACAAAACGCAGTGTTCGTTGTTAACAATCTAACCCGTCTCAAGAGCTCACTAACTAGTAGGTTAGTGACATTTCGACAACGTTTGTCTCTTCAGTGCATATATATAGTAAGTAAGTAAGTAAGTAAATTTTATTTATATAAACACCAAACAATGCTCCATCATCAATTAACATATATACATAACAAAGAAACAAGAATGTACATAGATATATTATCGAATATGTTGTCACAGCTGAGGAAGATCAACAGAGTTGTCTTTCTTTGGTCATAAAACATGACAATTAGAGTTATCTATCTTTAGTTGCTATAAATTATCAATAAATAAATAAATACTGTTTCAAGCTCTGATTCAATTTATACATATTACTAACACCTGATATAATAGTTATATGAAAAAGATGAATTAAAGCTAATAGAGAACACATAACCAAAATGATCTAAATTGAAAGCCAAAATTGGGATAGATTTTTTTGTTGTTGAGTTTTTCAAGTGAGTTTTACAAGTTTTAAAAATAAGAATAATGAGGACTTTTACCCAGGAAGATACAACATACAATTATGGCATTTGATTTAGGGTAATATCCATAATTATTACATACTTAGTAGAAATAAAAGCGTTTTTGCATGATCAATATGACCGGAAGTAAACTGTCCATATTTTCACATCCCAGGAAAATAATAGGTTATTTTCTGCTCCTCGTGCATCTCAGACCAAATAAGCAACTTCCGGTCCATATTGGCCTGGGCAAATAAACGACTTCCCGTCCATATCGGCCTGGCATTTCTAAACGTCGGAAGTATGTAATAAAAAGTTTAATACATGTGCATTTCCATATTGACCTGATTATCATCCCTCGACCCACATTGTCCCTCGACTTCGTCTCTGGCCAATATGGGTGTCTCGGGATGATAACCAGGCCAATATGGAAATGCCCATGTATTAATCTGTATTTATTTAATCGTGAAAAGGTTATTTTTCCGAGGTCCGTAGGACCTCGAGATTAAATAATTATGGATATTATCCGAAGTCGATTTAAGGCCATAACTGTATTATTATACTGAACTAAAAACTAAAAAAACGGTGTTTTATGATATCAATATCAAATCCTTATGACAAAATTAATGTCTAAATAAACCAAAACGAATGAATTTAGTAATGGGTGGTGAGTTAGTATTTGCTTACATTATAGGGACTTCCTCACGACCTGAAAAGCAACACATTAGTCAACTATAAAAAAAAGAGAAATAAATGTAATGTTTTTTTAATTGGGAGCAAGTTCCAGTGCTTCGATCCTTTTTACGGGCGTACACAGAAAAAATCGTTATGGGCTTTTTTCTCAAAACTTAACTATCGAACTCCGAGCTTTTCATCTATAGAAAGAGTATACTGCTGTACGAATGTTAAGTACTTATGGTGGTTTTTTTTATCTGGGATTATCGTAATGTCCCTGTCAGTGCTGCAGCCGAACCGATTGGCAGCCATGTTTATTTACATTTACGTTGACGACAAGGGAAATAACTAGTTATTTGTTCGACGTGCTAAAGCGCGCCTTATTCAAATTAGTTATTTTGCCTACGCGCACTTTCCCGAACAGTTATTTTGCCTCCGCGCACTTTCCCGAACAGTTATTTTGCCTACGCGCTATTACCTGTAGAAATACCAATGTTATTTTTACCATAGTTTCTATAGTAAAGTATAATAATAAACGTTACCATACCTTTATTGATTCGAATAACTAGAAGAATTTATTCGCTCAAATTCAACTTTCAAGATTTGTTTTGATATTCCCTTATGCCCAGGATAATTGCAGTATTATAGATAAGTTGCAATACATCGGTAACGAACACCAAAGCAAAATTGGGAAAGGCTAAATTCAAGCATCACAAATCAAAAGAAAAAAATAATAAAATTAAAGATGGAAAATTAAATAAAAAAATGCAAAAAAAAAAATCATTTCAACAAAAATTGAAACATGTCACAGACAAAACAAACTGAAGCACCAACATTGTAAACCAAAACGAAAACTGGAGGTATCAACAAGTGCTCTAAAAGGGTGAGCATGATCTGCTCCATGGCATGGCACCTTCACAAAGTCAATGAAAAGTCTGGTTTTCTTATAGTCGGTGTTTGTCAGTTCGGTAAAACAGTGAGTGAACATAACATATGTATAAAATTTTGAGACTGTAATTTTGCTCTGCTGACAAATTCGTTGTACAAACTGTTATCTCGACAATAGCAAATGAGTTGTAAAATGTAGACGCCATGTGTTAGGATCGTGTATGTGCAGATATAACTGTTCAAAGACGGAAAGTTTACTATTGCAAAGTCGATTTCATAACGAGTTTGTTTTCAGACGCCAAGCATAAAGGTAAATGTATATAAGTACAGCTAAAATGCTTATTATGATGTATCGGTTGTCTCCTATATTTCGAGTTTATTAGGGTAGAAAAGGTAAAGTTTTTCCTTAAACTGAGGAGTGTTCAATGAAAGTACATCATTAGTGTAAAGGACTTTGCTAGCTTAATATGTAGGTATCCAACGAAAAAATTGAATGTTCGAATAGAATGAATATAACGGTTCAAAAAGATAGCTATCTGCTTCAATGATTAGACATTAAACTTTTAATCTCCAAAAATTAAGATTAAGGATGAATTAACATCATTAAAAAATTACAATAAGTCCACTTCCGGTATTTTATTTTCTTCGCATTTACCAGTTATATAAGAGCTTAGGAAAAACTAGTTCAAAAATTATTTGGAGTTACGACGCTTTGACCACTATATAAGATTAATTACGGGCAAAGTTCGAGAAAACGGTAAAAACACGTTAAAGTTAAAATTGCCGTGCACCTACGTGCATCCATGAATCTATTTGAAATTTTGCATTTTAAAAGTATAGGTTGTAATTCAAATACAACACTTAACGTGCATCTTCATGCACCATGTCATCATTGTGTATTTGTGCATTGAAAATCGATAAATCATCAAAATGAGCTTAAAAAATTATTTGTTGGAGTATCTATAATATGGTTGTATTTTTTTTAATAAGCCGTTCTTTTAACCTGGCTTCAAACAAATAAAGAAACAAATCAGCTGAAAGTAGCTCATAACTAGTACCAATGGGTATCCTTCTTGTCTGCTGGAATACTTGTCCTCCAAATTCTGCAAATATATCATTAATTAAAATTCAAGCTTTGCGGTTACACCTCTTTATACTTTTAATATGGAGGGAACATACTCTTCTCATGTATTCTTACGTCAAAGCTGTTGGAAATATAGATTTAGTCATATCTTGAACCATCATACATATATTCCATGAATTAACTACTTTTGGAGTGTTAAAAATTCAGTAGAAGTTTTGGAAATACTTCGATCTGTTAATGAAGCATACACCTCCGTCGATAGCTTTGATTTTTCTAACTTTATACTACATTACCGCATAGACTCATCAAAGAGAAATTTTCGTATTTGATCAAATGGTCCTTCAGAAAATCAGGATGTACGTACATTTGTTGCAATACATTTAAATCGTTTTTCAGTGACGACAAACATCACAAATATACCAACTAGACTTGTCAGGATATGATAAAAGCATTAAATTTTCTTCTTGATAAATTTTCGTTCGTTTCGGTGATACAGTCTATCGGCATAAACTAGGTATTCCTATGGGTACCAACTGTGCACCTCTCATAGCAGATTTGTTTCTTTATTGCTACGAGTCACAATTCATGGCAAAATTAAAAAAAAAAAAAAACAGGATTTAGTGGATAAATTTAACAATACATATAGATATTTGGAATTTATCCTGCAGAACTTACTTTAAATAAATCCAATGGCAGCAGTTATTATACTCCTTTTCTTGATCTTGATATATCAATAAATCAAGGAAAGTTAAACACTAAGGTTTATGATAAAAGGGATGATTTCTCCTTCCCTATAGTCAATTTTCCCTATCTCGACGGCGATGTTCCGTCAGCCCCTTCTTACGGGGTCTACATTACACAACTTGTTCGATATTCACGAGTGTGTAGTGATATTTCTGACTTCAACGACCGAAATCTTTGTCTCACTGAAAAACTTCTGCATCAAGGGTTTAGATATCATAAATTGATAAAAACATTCTCTAAATTTTATTAGAAAATTTGGTTCTACATGCAGGGCTCTTATACATCAGGGCATTTCACATCCAAACTTCAATGGCAATATCATTTACAAAGCGCATAAATTCAAAAATTGTCCTTCCAAACTTATTCATAAATAACTAAATACCGAAGTTACCGTGAATTTAAATTCTGCATATGCGCATTTCGACAACTTATGTCTATTCAGTGCAGATAAAATCTAAACGTTTTGAAGACCATAAACTCAAAGATGTTAAAAACTGAGAGAGAACAAATATCCAATATGATCTAAATGTAAAGCCAAAATCAGCTAAGGATAGAGCTTTGCACGAGGGAGATACTCCTTAGTTTTCATAAAGGATATAAATACAGCATTGTTGTTAGATCTTTGCTCCTGGTTTTTGCTGGTAAAATATTGATCATCTCCTGAATGCTTTACACCATAACTAAATTTAAACTATTTTCATATTGGCAATATTTGGCATTGCACAATATCATGTTCAATTGAAGATGTTGTTATACCAAACCTATTTCGAAGCATTTCAATTGAATGTTCATATGTAAGAAGGCTTGATATCATAGTCAACGGAAATTATGTCCTTAGCTAGCTGTCAGTAACTGCGAGCATTTGTCCGGACAGAACCTGTGTGTATTGTCTTCATGTTTTATGTACTTCATTGTAAGGGTACTCGTCTTGATAAGTTGGACTTTTTTCTAGTTTGATTTTTACTGTGAGTCTTTTTGTGTATTTATTTTTTAGCCATTCACCACACATAGGGGGAGGGTTTGGATCCAATAAAACGAGTTTAACCCCACCGCAATTTTTGCGCCTGTCCCAAGTCAGGAATATGTTGGTCATTGGCTTGTCCTTGTCTTCTTATAAATTTTTAGTTTCTTGATATTTGGGTTATTGGATGTGGTTTGTTTCCATTGATTTATTCACCTTTTACCTTTTTGGGCCCTTTAGGGCTTGCTATATGGTGTGAGGTTCCTCACTGTGTTGAAGACCGTACGGTGACCCCCAGATGCTTTGTTTTGGGTCGTTTTAACCTGGATATGGAATGTTGTCTCCTTGACATTTACCCCATTTCCTTTTTTTCATATAGTAATGTCAACAGACATTTCACGAAAAAACAACATCCATGCAGACAATCAATTAACTTCTTGTTTAATTTTTAATTAAATCAGCATCTGATTTTTATTCTGGAAATAAGACATTTAATCTCATCATAAAGAATATTATTAGATCTATCATATTAACGATATATTCATTTATTGTATATAAGTATTATTTCAGTAGATTTGTCCAACTAAATTCAATTTCGAATAAAACTACGTATTCACCTGAAAAAGTTTTAACAAATTGGTATTCTCCTGCACCAAAAGTCACGTGACGTCATTTTAAGTACCACTGGATTTTCCCCATCAATTTTGACCAATCAGAAAAAATGTGAACGAAATCAACAAAAATAGCCGACGAGGCAGACGTAAACGCGCCTGTAGCTAAAAATCAAGATTTGCATGGCTTACGAAGGATAACTTGAGCACGATATTGAAAGCAAATGACTTTTTAAACGCCCGAAAAGCTAATATGGTAGGTCTTTTTTCGCAATCATTTACAGGAGAAAAAAAAACTCGATGTAGAATTTGAAAATTTAACTGTGAAACGAAACATTGTGTAAATTTTATTCTAAAGCTCGGAATGAAAAGGGAAAACTGTATAAAAGAGTACTTTGTGAAACACACGTTATGGTCTTAATCGATATCTGAATGAAGAGAAAGGAATTGACATTATAAAAGACCAGGCGTTAATGAATGTTGATAAAATGTTTAAAGCCGTAAATGTTCTTTTGAAACGTGAAGGTATTGGCGGAGTTGATCACCTCCCTCCAATTGAAGAGGAAGCCATTTACGCTAGTTTAAATGACAATTACCCTACTTCCCCTTTAGCACAAGGATTTGCTTTACTTCGGCCGAAGGGACAGAGAAAATCTTCGTATGTTCAAAGTGAATCAGAGAATCCGATAGACATTGTGACGGTAATATTAAGCATACATTTACATTAATAGGGACGAAATGACTAAAAATTTCCAAAATGACAGCAACACTGCAGTTGAAA
The DNA here is from genome assembly GCA_002080025.1 of Modiolus philippinarum. Lineage (NCBI taxonomy): Eukaryota > Metazoa > Mollusca > Bivalvia > Mytilida > Modiolidae > Modiolus > Modiolus philippinarum. The sequence goes on from MJUU01073019.1 coordinate 8,439, forward strand.
AAAAGTTTGAAGTCAAAGGTAAAAATCCTTAACACATAATTGCCAGACAACTGGACATCTAACAGTTGAATCTAGTAGTTACATTATTTTAAAATTCCTATTCCTAAAATTAAATCCCGCCAAAAAATGTGTTTGGCCTAATGGCTGCATATCTAATCATCTCAGACCTAGATGTAGGTATTAATATAAAAAATGTATATTATAAAAAAGATAAAACTAAAAAATAAAATAAAAAACAAAACAGAAAAAACAAACAAATATGATAATAGAAATACATAAATTTAATTTATTCATGTGATTTCCTTGGCCAATTTCCATTAGAAAATGTTTTATTAAAATGTATTTCACCTTTTTTTTTATTTCAGATGATGTTAGGTGCCCTGTTAAAAGATTCCTGACGTTTAGAGACAGTCTTAACCGTAATTATGACTTTTTTTTCAAAGACCAAAAATGATTCACAGTAACAATATGTGGTAAGATGTTATTGCCATAGGTCTCAATACTCTTGGAAGTATGATGCCTGAAATTTGTGATTGTGCAAATATTGCCACAAAATACACTAATCACTCTTTACGTGCTACAACAGTACAAATACTTGATGAAGCAGATTTTGCTGGAAGACATATTTTGTCAATAACAGGGCACACAAGTGAGTCATCATTGAAAACATGTACTGGTTTTGCATTTAAAAGGGCCCTTCAAAAGATGTCTAGTGTTATCAGCGGAAATTTACATTCATCGGAAGGGAACCAAGAAAATGCACCCTTTGATGAAAATATAGTAGCTCTTAATCACTGTCGTATACGTGTCAAGGATTGGACAAAACAGTATGGTGGACAATATATGTGGAAAACAGGTAGGCATGAAGAAATGTTCATTTTCTTTGTGTATATGATATTCTTTGAATACAATAAAATACTCTTGCGACTAAGAAGGTCTAGTTCTGTTTATTGTTTATTTATGACATTGCTATTATGTACATTTGAATGTTTATTCTTCGATGAAACACCATGCTTTCTCTGCAATTTAGTTTTAAGTTGGCGATGGAGTGTATTTTCCTCTTTTGACACATTGTTAAGACCCCGATTGTTGGGAAAAGGGACCTGGATTAAATGTTTACATCAAGCTCTATTTAGTCTGGCTGGATTTGCTTATCTATGTGCTTTATTTACACAAATATCTCAAGTTAATTTTTTTTATGTGCAGGATTGAAATTATTACCTTTTTACCCAAATTGTGCTGGATTGGACATCGATTTTGGTTCAGGATTGGAATTTTTTTGTTTGATACTTTGTCTTATTTTGCACCAAGAACAGCTTTTACGTTTCTTTTGTTGATGTTTATCTTTCGATGCATTATATTTTACACAAATGTGAAAACATGTCGAGTCTGTTCACCAAGCAGGTGATTAAAAGGTATATATAGCCGTTTTTAGAATTGCAATCGTGGGGCCGCCATCTTGTTACATTCGGAACACTAAATCCGGTACAGGTAGCCAGATTTGACCCGACTCGGGCTTTTTCGATTACTTCATTATTGAATGGTACCGCATAGGTATGGTAATTAAATTGTTACTAGTAATTACCTGTTTATTCAACAAGTAAGAAACATGTTAATAGGGTTTTTGAAAAGAAAAAGATAACAGAATGGCAACAAATAAGATTCAAGGCAAATATTTAATGTGTAGTAATATGCTTTTCAAAATGTGAAATTTATAGGTACCGCATGGGATGCACACAAAATGAAAATAGAAATACGCATCAGTTAATGATTTTACCCAAGAATAAATTAAAGATTAAAGAAATATTTTTTTCGGCATTGTTGCTTATTTCATTTCATTATTTTTTTTGCGACATCGAAATACACATAAAGATGGATTAAAAAATTTGGCACACTTTGGAATAAATCTCTCTAAATATGAGTAACTCACAATTATTTGTCATAACTCTAATAAATATACAATGTATATATTTGACGAAGCTTTTCCGATATTTTTGTTAAAAATATTTTCGTTTTTAATCAAATTCCAAATACACATTATCTTCCAGTATTAAATACTTCATTAGCATAAAACCTTCCAGATTATGAATAAAATTTCTTCTTTTAGGTATATATTAAAAAGTCATTGTGAATCTAAAAAATAGGGGGAAAATACATAAGGAATACTTTTTCTGTAAAATTTGTGTATTCTGTTTGTTTCACTTGGGGGGGGGGATAGCTAATCATTCCGACTTTTCATGGCAATAATGGTTTGAATTCAGTTTATTTACTAAATGAACTTTCAATGAAAATTGTTGAATTTTTGTTCACATTCAGTTAGATTTAAGAGTAGCTTGCATATTTCAAAGAGTATACAGCCGGGGCATACAGGTACCTGTGTATATTGGGACAACATAGATTATATTCACGGGAAAGGTTGACAACTTGTTTATTGGGATAGTAACACCTGGCATTTCACGTATCATTTCAGGTTTTATGATTACTCTGTGAAATATTTTAGCGTGCTTAAGATTTTCTAATATATATCTCTGGATATTCCTATAAATTTTATAATTGATACACAAATTAAAAAAAATACCTAAGCTCAATTTAAAATTTTTAAAATGTAGATGAAACAAACTCGTGTTTCGAAATGAAAAAGCTAGGAAGTGTTTTTTCACTGATTTATCAGTATAAGTAATGTACTGTCTATGGTACCCGTCTACCTCTTAATGACGGACCTACCGTGATCAGGGGACATAACTAAATTTACTTATTTCTAAAAACGTCAACTGATTACACCTCAAGATCCCGTTCATTACCACATTTTATCCACTAGAGATAGTTAAATGTAAATATTTAATTGAGAAGCTTTTCAAGCATTTGAATTTTTTTTAAATTTAACTATCGAGGGTGGATAAAATATGGTAATAATCAAGATAAAGATAAATGACTAAATACCGAAGTTACTGTGAATTTCACTTCTGCATATGCGCATTACGACGATTTATGTCTCTTCAGTGCAGATAAAATCTAATCGTTTGGAAGACCATAAAGTCAAAGATGATAAATGATTAAAACCGAGAATTGTATTCCGAATAGATTTGGCAGGAAATACCACGGGGCTTTATTCAACATACGTTGAATATGAAAATTTATCTAACGGGTCAAAACCGGTTTAAACTTGAAATATCATTAGAGAAATTTATTTAATTAATTTTGGGCTTGAATTATCCATTACGGCACTTTCCATAGAAGTAAAAGATTCTTCACTTCAAATCAATCTAATTAAAATAAAATCTACCAATTGTTCCTTACAGTCACTACAGGGTACTATGCAGTGACTGTAAGGAACACTTGATAGATCTAATTTTGATAAGATTGAAACCAAACAAAAAAGTCAACCGGGATTAGACTTTTCGGTTTCTACAGTGTTTGTTTATAGATCTAATTTCAATAAGATTGACACCAAATTAAAAAGTCAATTGGGATTAGACTTTTCGGTTTCTACAGTGTTCTTTTATTCATTTACTGATTACGGATGTTTTATACATGTAATAGTAAGCATTGAATACAGATCTGCCGGCTACCATCCTCTTCCCCAACAATTCAAAGAACCTACACATTTTCGTATTTTTTCTTTCAATCATATCGATATTGCTTGGTATATCAGACCGAATATATGAAATCAGGAATTTCCCTTAAAGTGTTCACTTACATAGTCCGATAAGCCCATGTGCTTTTGTATAATTATAACTGTATTCCTATAGGATGAAGTGAACGGTTCTGATAATCATGAATGTGGGGATACAGCCGAGCATTACTTTGCTAAAAAGCATATCGATCGTCGATCAATAAAGCAGGCACTAGCCAGTGTTCCGGAAATAAAGTAGACAAGATATTACTTACTTTATGTTTTTAATAGTTGCTTTCAAGATTCTAGTAAGCAACACATAAATACATCTTTCTCTAATGATATGTCAAGTTTAAACTGGTTTCGACCCGTTGGATAAATTTTCTTTATTCAACGTATGTTGAATAAAGCCCCGTGCTATTTCCCGCCAAATCTATTCGGAATACAATTCTCGGTGTTTATCATTGATCATTAGAGAAAAAGATTACACCACTTTATCCCGATTATTACCATTCGCGCATTCGTGAATTACTGCGTTATTCGATCATTCGTTGAATATTTTGCGATAATCAGAATCTCGTTCTAGAAATCTGGTTTTTGTAAAAAACTAAGGAGTATCGCCCTCATGTACAGCTCTGTCCTTAGCTGAATTTCGGTATTTCTGTTTAGATCCTTTTGTTTATTTGTTCTTTATCAGTAAATAAAAGTGACAACAAAAGTCCGAATCGATCAAAGGAAGAGACCAGTAAGGAAAATCCGTATAAAATTCGACTGAACCAGGGAAACACAATCCAACACAGAACATTTTTGGCAAGCCGTCATATTCCCGACTTGGAACGGAATTTTATAAATAAAATGGTGGATTAAACCAGGTTTAATGATGCACCAATCTCCCGCTTATATGAAGACTAACTATAACGCTTAACTAACTAACTGTGTGCCTAGTTTCTGTAAAATGTCAAAGCCATAATATTTTAAGGGGGCACTACACTATTTCAATACGCCAATTTTTGACAGACCTCGAAAATAGTATCAGCTTAAATATGTTTTTTCGGTTAATGGACTTTCAAGTGTTTTGGTATGATCTGCACTAATGAGACATAAGTTGTCGAAATGAGCATATAAAGAAAATAAATTAACAGTAATTACTGTATTTTGTTATAGGGTCTGTAAGTCTCGTCATGTGACTCACGAGAATCCACGTTAAACAGGCAATTCAAAAACTCTTCCCACCAAAACATGACGTCTGAGCATTATAACGTTCAAGTTTTTGTTTGAAACGTCATATATCTTTGTTTGAAATGTAACTTCCGGGTACAATTTTTGATCCCGGAAGTTCTAAAATTGTACGAGACTTACAGGCCCTATTCACAGACAAATTTATCAAGAGGTAACAGCACAAGGCGAGGCATAGTGATATGATTTTTCGACACATAGATAAGAAAATCCGGTTAGAGTGAATAGAGCTTGATGTAAAGTTAATCTTGGTCCCTTTTCCCAACAAAAGAGGTCTTAACATATTTTAAAAGAAGAAAATACATTCCACCACCCGCTTCAAACTAAATTGCAAAGATACCATGGTGTTTCATCGAAGAGAAAATATTCAAATGTACATACTAGCGATGTCATAAACAAACATTTTTAATTTTGTCTCTCCTGCAATGTAGAGTTCGTAAAAAGATTCCCCATGAGAGAGATGTATGCTCTATATACATTTCAGTTATCGTGTACTTGTTCTTGAGAGAATTTCTCATATGGATGCACTATCATTCTTTCAAATTATGGCTTTTTTATTTTTTGTAATTTAAAATTGTTTTTTCTGACCACCTGTTTATTATGCCCACGTCTCACGATTTAATATGGCAAGTTTTCTTACAATTGGATCGATGAATGCCTTGTAGTTTTTTTTTAATGCTGTGATCGTCTTCTTGTCTTTTTGTCGGGAAATGCATGACAGCGATTGTAGGAACACTTTGCCAGTTAAGTTTATCTTTATTGACAATCCCGCATCCATGGATCAAAGGAAGGAAGACATGGATGTGGCGTTGCTCAGCAGTTAGTGGTGAGTTCCGCTTAAGTCGGTGCTGGGCACCGTCTTGGGCTTGATATGGGGTGTAAGTAATGCTCATTGTTGGAGGTGACTTCAAGATCAAGAACAACAAGAAAAGCGTTGTTCCATTGCTTGGTTTTATCATGTATTTGTAGGGATTTTGTCTCATTTGCATTTACTCCATATCCCTCCATTGTTAAACAAACAAAACAAGACCCTCTTGATCGTTAGAGTATCTAATTTTATCCAAAGAACATCGTATACACAAAGAAAATGAAAATTTCTTCATGCCTACCCGTTTTCAACAAATATTGTCCACCATATACGACAGTGTTAATGAAAGTAATAAAACGGACATCCAGAATTTTCAAGATGATGTTTTAATTGATTTTTTACTACTAAGAATTTCGAATACATGTATGGAAAATCTATTGGTCAGTTTAGAAAACTCTATTAATAGTATAATTAAGAAATAATTCACGGGAGCCTGAATATATGGCGATTTTACCCTGGGTTGGTCCTTTATGGCTAAAATTTTACCCAGAGCGTATGCGAGGGATAAAATATAGGCATTAAGGACAAACCCGTGGTAAAATTTACATATATTCATGCTCCCGTGAATTATTTCGATTCTAATATGACACTAACTGGGTACAGAAAAGGTGAATTCGTCTTTGTATTCATAGGTGAAACAGCCATTATACCCTGTAAAGTATGACGTTTGTTCTATGACGCTGCAAAAACTGTCGTCATAGTGTCTATGTCGTTATCAAAAGTACCGTCGATTGTCATGACAATACCTACGAATATGTGCGGATTTTACCACGGTTATGGACACAAGACGATTAAAGAATGTCATATTAGAATGTTGAAACTACTAGTACGACATCCCCAGTTAGTGAAGTCGGAAATGTACCTCGAACACAAATATCAGAATATTCTGTTCAGAATAATCAATCTTTTACATGTCGCCCATTGCTAATAATTACAAATAACTACGGAAATATAGCTGTCCATTATAATTTCAGATGAATTTAATTGTCAGTTAGGAAATGAAACTGTTAGTGATATTGTTATCATGTTGTTATTGCTGATTATATTTTAAAACAAATTAAACACAATATTGTCACATTTTGTTTTAGCAATTTAAGGTAGATCGACACTAATACAAACCGCATTCGATTGGCGCATTTGCGAAACATGAGTCGGATGCGGAATTGACTTGATTTTCAAGCCGGAATATTACTTATTTGACCTTTTCATTGTAACGTCATAATAGATCGAGATACACTTTCCCGCAAATGAGCTTTTCCCGTAAATATTATCTATTTCGTTAACTATATAAAATATCTCTCTTAATCAAACGGTGAGATGAAGATTATTTCAACTCAAAATGTAGCTGAAATTTATATCTCTGAAATATCAAAAAAAAAAAAAATAAATAAAAATAAAAATAAAAAAAAATAAGAAAAAATCTATCGATATTTATTTCATATAAAAGCTAAATAATAATGAATTTGGTCTGATTTTTTAGGCCTGATAACAGGAAAAGATGACCAGTGACATATCATTTTTATTTATTTTTTTTGAACAAATAGACTAAGACCTACAAAATGTATCAAAATTAAAAAAAAATCCGTCTGATATTTTATAAGGATCGATCTACCTTAATAGCCAGACAGTTTGTTCCTGCTACAAAAGTCATTATTACAAATGATAATTAAAGAGATGTGATGTTGATGGTTTGGTACTGAATACTAATTTTGGATATTGAATAAAACAATACTGTCTTTTGCTTCGGTAAATATGTGGTTTAATTGACTTTTGAAAAATTCATATTCACTTCAACCAATGGCCTCAGTGAATATCAGTTTTTACAAAAGTCAATAAAACATCAAAAGACAGTAATTGTATAATTTTATGAAAAGCTTTCAAATGAATAAATTGAAGTAAAGGATGTATCTGAATACAAATAAAAAAAGATGAAAATGGTTATTTGATTAATACAGTATTTATTCAAAGTTCGAAAACATTGTATTAAATCTATTATTACCTTATATATATATATATGGTTGACCAGCGACTATTTTTTATTCTGCTTAAAACCTAACAAGTCATTCCTGTATAAAAAATTTTGAATTCAAAAGCAATACAGTAAAAGTCAGATATAACGAACACGCATATAACGAATTTACGCAAATACATGTAGCGAAGTTTCTTGAAATCCCCAGTGAAAGGCCTTTAAGATTCATTATCATTTATAAGTTTATAACGAAATCCTTTTCAGCGAATTTTTTGTTATAGCGAAGTCCTTACTGATTCCCATAATCAATAATTTCGTGTACCTTTTGTCGGATATAATGAAGTCCAAATCATACTGAAATAGCGATAAGGTAAGCCCGGATTTAATGCTCTGTGTAAAGCTGGTCCGTTTATTAAGCCAGCATTGTGTACTTGCTGGACTAAAAGATAAGCTAACTCGCATATCGCTGTGAAGAGTGCAAATGCCGAGTACTACAAGCACAATTTTGAAAATTCGTATGAACATGATTTTTAATTTCGTAATTAAAACTTAAAATACGTGAATTTGTACAATAATATAGTTTTTATTTATAGATTTTACCTGATTTATATGTTCATCTATAAAACGAATTAGCTTTACAATATAGCGAAGTTCGCTATTACAATATAACGAATTTCGCTTATAACGAATTTATTTCACCAGTTCCCTAAAACCGTTATAAGCAAGTTTTACTGTTAAAACGTCACTGCAATGGTATTCAAAGTTTGCAATGGTACTCTTACGGTTGCATAAAAAGGGCAGGAGATAAAAAAATGAAAATTAACCTCAAACGTGTCCAAATAGTTCTGGGCAAAATCTATTATTAGGAAGGAAATGAGAATGTAGATTTAAATGCAAATTACTGGCTTCATATCTTAACTGGCAATATATAATTTATTTTTGTTTCAAATGAGTAAATACCGAAGTTGCTGTGAATTTAAATTCTGCATATGCGCATTTCGACAACTTATGTCTCTTCAGTGCAGATAAAATCTAAACGTTTGGAAGACAATTAACTCAAAAATGTTTAAAACTGATAGAGAACAAATAACAAATATGATCAAAATGTAAAGCCAAAATAAGCTAAGGACAAATATTAAAATATTCAGGTGAATTTTTAAGGCCTGATTTTAAACTCTCTTAAATGAATAAATAGACTGACAGTTCAGGTAAAGAATATCATGTAAGTATAGTCCTAAGGGGCAAACGGTTATAGAATATTGGTGTACCTGGGATTTTCATTTGATATATTAATGAACTTTTACGGGAAATGGTTGCACAAACTCATATACATGGACAAGGAGAATGACCAACTACTATTTTTACAAATGAATAAGATTATGTTTTCTCTATTTGATGTAGTGGTTCCTATCCGGAGTACCGAACGATTACGCAGTTATACTATCAGAAACTTTAAAAAGTACATCAGCAGAGACGGCGATGTAAAAGATATAAAACAACACAATGGAGATATTATGGTAAACGTGCGTTTAACCGATGGTTATTCTGACAAATTATGTCTATTCAATGTAGATAAAAATCAAGCATTCGGAAGATTAAACCACCAATTAAACCAACCAAAGCTTGATATTATGTAAATGAAAGTCTTTTTGAATCTAAGGGTAGCCTTTTATTCTTTCATATTTTAAACTATCTGAGGCAATTTCATAAATGATACACCCATTCATACATTGACATAAAGGATTTTTTTATCAATAAGTTGGATGGACCATGTGTAACTTTTGATCACTTAAAGACGGGGATTTCCCATTGATTATTTTTATGTCGTCATTGTATGTATTTACAGATGACTTTCCCCACACTCCGGGAATCTCTTAGAAGGTTTAAAATGTATGATAAAATGAAAAAATGAAGAGAAGGCATGTACCTTTTAGGAAATATATTGATTTGGGAAGGTTAAACGTAGGATAAATTCTCCAGGAAGTGTGAAAAAACAGCAGTAAAATTAAAAATTACAAAAATCAAAGTGAGGACATGGATAAAACTACAATTACGTTAGACAGCTGCTGAACGCAGAAATAAATACACCACATTCTAAGGCACAGTGTGATCTCCCATGAAACCGAGAGTAACATCAGACACTCCGGAAGGGTAAACATTTCCTTCTTTGTCTACGGCACCCGTCACACTTTGAGTCACAAATCACAAATGGAGTTAAAAATGTTTAAGAAATGAGTTAGTTGTTTCACATCTTAAGCAGAGTCAACATTTTTTTTCACAAATTTGAAATTCAACAATGCATGTATCAATACCAGAAAAAAACTGCGTTTAGATAAATATATAAGAAACGAATACTTTAATTGTGATCTAAAAATATCACATGTTTGCATTTTCCATGTCATAATGTCTATTTTATTACAATTATGGAAAGAAATTATTCTATACTTTGTAGATAATTACACTGGAATCGAAGTGATTTTATTTTTAAGTTTTGTTAACAATCTTGATTTCAGACCCACAAAGCTAAAATACACAGTACCAAGCATTCATAGCTTTGAAAAAAAGGAAAGAAAGAAAAAAAAAGACAATCGCGCGCATATCTTTTTATATTGCGATAATGAATCATTCCATTTGGTTTGATATTCTCTTTGCAGTAATTACCCAACCTCCTCGGTCAGCATTATTGTCGTACGTAAAAGCACTAATTATGTACGACAAATATAATGAGAATAGAGGCGGGGCTACATCTCTAAGGTAAATATAAAATCTGTGTGTCATCATATATATCTTCAGCAACGTTTGTCAGAACTGTAATAGTAATTTCAAAGTGGAGATCAAATTTTGTCATTATGAATGCAACGAACATGACGAATACTACTAGTATAGATAGTAATAACTTGAAACCAGTATACATTGTTGGATTGTGTCTGGCTGCGGTAGTCACTGGCTTTCACTGCTGTGCTATTTACGCATCTATTAAATCCAAGGAATTGAAGAAGGTGCGATTTTTGCGGTTGGCTTTATTTCTAAGTCTGAGCGACTGTGCCATTGGAATAGAATTCATGTATGGAATTCTTTTAAATTTCTTCAAAAATGGCGAAAAGGCAATTAACCTCCAATGCATGTTGTTCAGAGATATAGTATGTGGTACAATTCTTTCTTCCCTGTTACATACTTTAGTGATTTGTTTGGACAGATTGAATGCAACATTTACCACAAAAAAGAAAATTTTGAACATTTTAACTGGTAATGTTTCAGTTGGACTTTGCTTTGCCATACCCCATGTTTATGCTTTAGCACGATTTGGACTAAATATTTGGATATATGGAATTATTTCCTGTGACCAACAATACACAACCAAAACAAATTTTCTACTTTCCCATGATCTTCCGGTGGTATTACTCATCGTTGCTATAGCAGGTGTTTATGGAGTGGTTGCAAGACGTATGATAAAACAGCAGAGATCGGTAGGAGTCCATGGAACCACCTTGACCGAAACTCAGTTGGAACAACAAAGGACCAGGGCGTTACGAATGCTAAAGAATGTGGCTACCCTTGGAATGATAACAAGCATCGCTGCTATCTCAGCTTTTCCCAGATCTGTTATTGGACTTTATGTAAATATTACAGGCGATAAGGACAATGCTGCGCCGTATGCTCGAGTTTTTATTGTACTCATGCTGCTGACACCACTTCTTGATCCTATTATATATTTGTTTAGGATCAAGAAATACCGGGAACAACTTGTCTGTAAATGTTGCAGGTCTAACGCAGTCGCAGATTCAAATGAATAGATGATAGACAGACTGTTCGGACAATGAAATGGAATTTGAAACCCTGTAATGAGAGGCAAAATTTGTGTGACATTTGTTGTATACTGAATTACATTTGTGAGTAGTGCTTATTGTGTACCAAACGTTTATGTGCAACAACTGGTCATGCATATTTACAATATTCTAAGACAGTATTTCTGTTAGTTGATATTCTGTACAAACAATTTAACAGTCTAGGTCAGCTCAAAAAAGTTCACTAGATTTTTATATGTCATGTTATTTGTTTGTCTTTACGCATTTATAATCCATACACGGGGGGGGGGGGGGGGGGGGGGNGGGGGAGGGGCAAGGATAAGGATGCTCACTGATATTGTGATATTTGGTTAAATTGATTCTCTGGTATCTGTTATTGTAATGTCGAATTTTCTGTTATCTGTTATTTGAAGAATCAATTTGCTGTTATCAAGAAAATTCCAATTCCCTGTTATCTGTTATTAGATTAATCAGTTCGCTGTTATGCTGTTACTAGAACCCCCTTCCCTTCCATCACATGTTAATTCGAAAAAATACTGCAACATTTTGTTAAATAGGTTACCGAAAAAAGGAAGCATGTATGGAATTTGCCTGTTCATATTGAATTATCGTAAATAAGTGTTAAAGTTGGCATCAAGTATCATAAATATTCAATCAGTTTGAACATGTTGAATGCTTTAGTCAAAAATTTTGGCTTCTAAAACTAGTTTGAAAATAAATCATGTAATTTTACCAAAATCAATAATTAACGGCGTCTTTTAACTGTATAAGATATAAAGCAAAATTATAATATTACAAGTTGATTTAGAGTTTTGCTATAGTCTATAATATTCAAGAAACTGAATTTTGATAACTATTTGAAAAGAAGGACCCCATTTGCAAACAATTCAAACTTCAGAAAAAAATTAGATACTATTACCAAAAATTCTAGTCTTGAAAAAATAAGAAACATAAGATGACTGGTTTAATTTCCGTGAGAAATAATGTTTTGCAACATATGAGTACCGTTGTATATATATACCCACGATCCTCTCAGCTTCATTCGATCTTCTTGCAACAGGAAGGCAAACTGGTGTTTAATATTTTTTTAATTCAAATTTAAAAAAGCTAAATTGTATCATATTTTTGTCAATATATCCCTCGTGCAAATTTTTGACCTTAAGTTGTGCTATATATTTTTGGTACCGGTATTTAATTATGAAGAGTTTGTTAATTTTCTGTCTTAAAGCCTAAAGCATAGCTCATATTCTTGGGCAGAAATTTGGGGTGGAGGAAATCTGAAATCTCAACAATAAATACTGTTATATAGTTTCATGTTCTGTTATTTTTAATTATGTGCATTGCAAATATCATTTTTCTCAATTTGAATGTATTATACACGTATATTTTTGCTCTTCTGCACCTGTTCATATGTGATGTTGTTAATAAAATATTAAAATCTTGTAATGAATAAATTAATTCTGGGAAGGAGTTTGTGTCAGAGATTGTTAACACCCCATTATATTATTCAAGCAATGACAGTACAGTATTTGAATGTCAGGGTGTCAATCGTTGATTTGAAGTTAAAAATACAGTTTCAAGGCGACCCTAAGTGGAGTCTGTAAACTGATATTTTCGACCGTCAAATCAAAATTGAACCGCCGGGCATTCAAATAATCTACTGTTATTGTAATGTAATGCAGTCAAATATCGTATTTGTATGACTCGTAATTGTAAGTGGGAAAGAAACCAGATATGACAGGGAACCTGCTTTGCCCGAGACATGCAGATGGTGTAATTGACGGTCAGTTTTGACCAATAAAAACATCTGTTACAAAAATGTTGCATTAGAATTTCCCATTTCTGTCCTTTTATTCCGACAGTAATTTTGTTTTTGGTGTTGGTCAGTTTTGTTTCCTATGTTCCCACACGCAGAGGATTCTGGTTTTTTTATTGTGAAAACGCATGAAAATCTGTTTGAATTTATAGTATGTTTTTTTTCTGTAAAACGCGTATTGAACATGATAAATAATTTTCTGAATATTTATCTGTAATAATGAATTGACATAACACCTGGCCAGAATACCCAGTATTTTTTATATTAGCGTAATGGTGGTTTTGACAACATCAATCCTATGATGTTTAATATGATTGATGGTATTTTTTTTTCAATTTACAAGAATGATGTGGAATTTAAAAAAAAAGGCACGTTACACTGTATTTTTCGAACTGACTGTCTGACGGACATTTAATCTGCTTGTCGTTTTTTGTTTGTCCATCTGTCAATTCATTATGGATTCGTACTGTCTTGTATTTGGTGGTTCTTTTTTTAGATTAATGTTTAATCTTATTTCTTACTATTTGGCTTCAAATTGTCAAGTTTTATATATATAAAGAGATGAATATCATGAAGTACAAGAAAGACAATCTATTGAAAAAAACAGTCCACATCAAGGCCACATGTAGGCAGTAGACAGGAATGAGAACCGTCCTTGATAAACTAGAGTTTTCAATGTATCGTGTGCGTTTTTGTTCAAGTTCAAGTTCAAATGCTTTATTAAAACCTCAGACACATTAAGTGTACAAGAGGATAAAATAAAATAATACATATTGAAGACAGATACGATAACAAATTATAAAATTTAAAATAAACATTAAATAATACATATACTACTCAACAAAAGAAACGATACACAGATTTTATCAATATTAACATTTAAATTCCCAGCATAGAACAACAACTGGTAGATGAAATGTATTTTTTGCACGTAAGAATTAACTTTATGCCCAAAAATGTCTCCTAAAATTCTGAACCTTCTCCGGTCACGGTCAAGGTCATTAGTTGGAATTTCTTTTTCAAGACCTAAATAGTGAGAATGTCTATATTTTCTTTTTACCAAACCATCACATTTTCGAACCGGCTGACTTCCAAATTATGTTGTTATGTCGAACATGAATCCCTCAAGGCTACTTTCCGATATCAACTTCCGTTCTCATAAGTGTAAAAGCATGTTACGCGATGTTGACGTTGCGACGTCTCACATTAATGGGCACATTAATCAAAAGTCCTTAGTTTGTTCTTCTTTTCGCATAACGATAAATTGAGAGTGCAAAAATCAAGATCGAAGGTCTGATCGCGAAATTCATTGCTCACGTTGATTTTGGATTGAACGGGGCATCGAAATGAGACATGTTTTCAATTTTTTGAAATAGCAAATTGTTAATTGATGAAGTGTCCCGATATTTGACTTCAAACAATTTAAATCATCCGTCCGTTAACGGCAAACTCGATCATAGGGCGAAAAAAATCCATTACGGATTTTCATCGTATCCGTTTCGGAATTGATCTAAAAATGGAATAAACAAATGCGTTTTTGCGTTGAATATATTAATACACTAAAATAAAAACTTTAAATTGCGAAATACAAAAATATTTACAAAATTAACTGTGTATCGTTTCTTTTGTTGAGTAGTATATATATATAAAAAACAGCTAAGATTACAAATAATAATATTAAAATAAACAGTAAAACAACAAATAAATACTTAAATCACATGTACATTCACTCCATATCCTTTCATTTTTTCTACACAAAGTAAACAGTTTAATAAACAATAAATGTATGTCGATGCATTTATTGTTTATTTAACTGTTTATAACAAATAACAAGTAAACAGCCATTAGTAAAGGTAATCATGACAAATGAAAGGACTACATAATCTGTAAGCCAAATAAAGAGCGGAAGAAGAACATACTTTCTCGTCCAGAACACCCGATGTCACTATCTGATTTTTAAGGATTTCACATTTTAAGTTCCTTAGTTATTAATGCTGTGTTTTTCTATTTCAGTTCTTTGTGACTATTTCATGTCTGTTTTTCTGTATTCTCTTTTGCCATGTCTCCGGACTAAGATTATTTTATCACGAAATCCTTTGTTTTTCTAGGATTTTACTGTCCAATCAAATCAACATTCACCTTATTCATTCAAATAGAGCATTTTGTCTTGAGAGAAAATGAATTTTTATCAGTGTCTTATTATTACCTTATACGATTTAGTTAAAACTAAATATGGATGTCTGTCCAAAATACAAACGTCTTCCTATTTGTACAACCCTAAAATCTAAGTACAAATGGGACGGGCCCAAGTTTCTGAAAAACAAAAAATACCAATGTTGGATAAATAGCAGTAAATTGTATTATGATGTACACGTGTTTCGAGGAGTAACTTGTCATCAGCAGCATCAGAAAAGGTTACAATAAAAAAACATAATAAAAAAATAGTAACGAAAAAGGTCTATAAAACTCTTTGTAAAAATTATCGATAATACAAAAAATAATGTACACGGCTAGGAATTATGGTTAACAATCTAAGCAGGGTAAGTTTGCTTGGTTTGTGATCAAAGATTTAAGTAGACTCTAATAATTATGAACGATATCAATGCAGGTAGGCAGCTAATCAGGCCAAAGCACTAAATGCATTCTTGATGAAGGATAGCAACTAATTTGTCATTCAATTAACTCAGCGTTTCTATGTTTTCGTAAGGATTTTGTCTCATGTACATTAATATTATATCCTTTTTGTGTCGCCTGTTGTAGACAGAGTCGACACATAGGGATTACTATCCGCCGTCATACGTTGTCGTCGTCCTGCGTCTTCGTCGTTCGTGTCGTCTGTCGGTCTGTCGGCAACTCCTTCAAAACTGCTAGTCCAAATTCAAACAAAACTTCCAGGATATGTTGTTTACCTGTTGTAGATGTGTAACTTATACTTTCTAGGTACTCCAACGGCGAATTTTTAAGCAAATTTTGATGATTTATCAATTTTCAATGCACAAGTACACAATGATGACATGGTGCATGAAGACGCACGTGAAGTGTTGTATTTGAATTACAACCTATACTGTTTAAATGCAAAGTTTCAAATAGATTCATGAATGCACGTAGGTGCACGACAATTTTAACTTTTACGTTTGGTTGCAGTTTTCTCGAATTTTGGTCGTCATTAATCGTTAATAGTGGTCAAAGCGTCGTAGAACTTTTGAACCAGTTTCTCCTTAGCTCTTATAGAACTTGTAAATGTGATGAAGATAAAATACCGAATGTGGACTAATTGTAATTTTTAAATGATGTTAATTTATCCTTAATCTTAACTTTTTTTAGATTAAATGTTTAATGTCTAAATATTGAAACAGATAGCTGTCTTTTTGTACCGTTATAATAATTTAATTCGAACATTCATTTTTTTTGGTTGGAGTACCTGTACTTTCAGAATTTTGATATTGCATATTTTAGAGGTTAACGGTCTCAAAGTTGCTCATTTCTTATTCTGGTCAGTTCACCCTCAGCTCCATCATACCTATAAGTCAGATTCCAACCAAACATGCAGGATATGTTGTTCACCTGATCTTGTTGTGCATCTGATACGTTTTATCTTGATTTTACAGATTTTAGAGGTTCACTGAGCCGAAATAGCCCATTTGTTAATTTAGTTTGTTAATGTGGTATTCTTTCAAAACTATAAGTCGTATTCCAACCAACCTTTAAGAAATTGCTGATCACTTGATTTAATTGTGCACCTGATACTAAAAATTTTGATTTTACAGATTTGGGAGGCTCACTTGGACAAAAATGGCTCTTCTGTAGTGCAGCCGACACAAGTGTGTCATGGAAAAACCATCAATTTTCATTATGAATTGAATAAAAATATCAATAACAAATATATATATATTTGATCGAACCTTATCAAACAAAAAAGAAATTTAAGTTGTGATTATCATCTTTCTCTCCGTTTGATAAAAGACAAAACAGAAAGCTTTCGGATTTTTGATTTTAGAAATTTCCCGTTTTTCTTCGGTATTCGTTTGCCATTGTGTCAATCCACTATTTAAGGCGTGTTTAAATCAAGTCATATTCTGAACAATGATGTATCTACTCATTTAAATAAGAAGATTATGGCACTCAGTCACTATTCTGTTGAAATAAGTCTAATATTTTTATCAGTTGTAAAATTTATTTTTGTTTGTTTTTAGATATCTAGTATAATATATCTTATGATTCACTTTTATCTTTTTTTATTTTGCTTAAAATGTAGGTTTTGCTATATATGTACATTAAGTAGTTACATGCTTTACCTTTTATAACATTTTTGTATTTTTTATTTCTGTATTTTTTTAATATTTATTTCTTGGTTCAGTATCCAAACCAATTCGGATGATATAATTTAATCATATGTAAGCCAAGAGTATAACAAATCATTGTTCAGAATATGATTTAATTTAAACACGCCTTAAATGGTGAATTGACACAATGGCAAACGAATACCGAAGCAAAACGGGAAATTTCTAAAATAAAAAATCCGAAAGCATCGCAAATCAATATTTTCACAAATGGGGATAACCTTACAGGCGAGGACGGCATATGACGTTTCTGGGCGTGCACACAAAATTTTCTTAAACAAGTATTCCGGCAGTCCGCCGCGGCTGGTAGGAGTACGCCTATAGGTGCCAAACAAGTTGGTCTAAAACAAATGAACAAAAATGGACATGAACACCACAAAACTTAATCACTATTAGTATGAACTCCTTAAAAAACTGTAAGTATGGTCAGGTGATCCGGAAGGGTAAGCACGATCTGGTCAACGCGAGGCAATGAAAAGTCTGGTTTTGTCATATTCGGTGTTTGTCAGTTCGTTAATAACTTTGGATCTAATAAAAAATGTTTAACAGAAGCTTTTTAACGATCTGTCAAATAATGGTGACGATCGTGAAACTTTTGTAGTCTGTAGTGACAATTGCAACATTGATTGAACAATGCCTTCGTGTATTAATTTTTGAAACAGTTATTTCGTTTTGTTGACAAAGTTGTTGTACATACTACAGGCACGACAATAGCAAATTGGTTGTAAAATGTAGACGCAATATAGATTATGCATCTCCTTATGAAATTCTTTTAATAATGCATGTCATATTATTTACCGAATATAGACTGTAGATTCCCTCTCGCACAGCTCTGTCCTTAGCTTATTTTGTCTTTTCATTTAGATCTTTTTCGGTTACTTGTCATCTATCAGATTTAATAAAGTTTTGGTTAATGATCTTCCAAAATGTTTTGATTTCATCTGCAATGGCCATACGTAGCAATTTCCGTATTTTGTTATTTATTACCACAGGACCGATACCATTGCTGGTGGACTGTAAGTCCCGAGGGTATTCACCAACCCAGTAGTCAGAAACGCGATGCTGATCCGAAAAACGATTTTGTTTATCAAAATTTAAGAAAATAAATTAAAACTAAGGAGTATCTCTCTGTTCTTTGCTTATTTTGTCTTTTCATTCAGACTTTATTTGGTTATTTGGCCTCAATCAGATTTCACAAAGTTTTAATTTATGTTCATTCAAAATGTTTTGATTTGATCTGCACTGATGAGACATAAGTTGTCGAAATGGCCATAAGCAGAACTTAGTTTACAGGTACTTCTGTATTTTATTATTTCATATGTGGATGCCAATAAACGAACATGATCTCTGGATGAACCCTTGATAATTCTATGTGGAAAAACTGTGTTTGCGTCAAGCTAATCCTAATTATTCATTAAGGATAATTAATATATTTAAAAGTACTAACACATATGATTCAAATATCACGACATCAGACACTTGTTTCCAATTCGCCTCTTTAATTGTTACTCTTATTCAGCTGGCATTATTATATGAACGAAATAAGAAATTTATACAATTACCATCATGCTGATAATGATAATCTTTTCAATAACGTATAATATTTTATTTTGTTTCAATCACTTATTAGGCAATTCGAATATTCAGCCTAAAGAAAAGTATCATTTTCGATCACACATGATGCATCAGACCTCATTTGATATTAATCAAATTTATTCGTCCAGGATTGTGCTCAAATTTCATGAATTTATTCACCACAGTTTTGTACGTTGTTGTAGAATTTGAAAAGCCCATCAAATATATTATAAGATTATTAAAATTATACTATTTTAGTTCTAGTGCTGCTGATG